>WNWK01038655.1:0-17833 GCA_009830355.1 Cherax destructor | reverse complement strand
TGTCTGTCTTTGGGGAAAAGGGTCTAAAATAGACGTACAATATTATTTAGATGCCAAAACGTCAGTACGCGTGCCTTAATAGGTAAAAATATGAGTTCGAGACCCTGCGGAACAAGCAGACGGACGTTGTGCATATATCCTTAGCTGGGCTAAATGTTTGGGGAAAACCCCGTACTGGTCCCTACATCAATACGAAAGATTCCCTTACACTTCTCATCAGGCCAGCATCCACCCCCTTCCCACAGCGGTCATGTGTTGCCAACGCCCCCACCCCCCCCACCCCACCCCCCCCCCCCCCCCCTCTTCCCCCACCCCACCCCCCCCCCTTTGACCCCCCCAAAAAACCCCCCCCTTTGCCACCCGCCCACACCACACACCCCCTCTTGACCAACAAAACCCACCCCCAACTCCCCCCCCACCCATCCCCCCAAACCTTCCATCACGCCCATAAACAACCCCCAACTCGCCCCCCGCCCACCCCCCGCCACCGCGCCCCACCCCTCACCACCGCACCACAACTCTTGGCCCCCGACTACATCACCACACCCTTCCCAACACCCCCCATCAATCAACCCTTCACCCCCCCTCATCTATAATCTACCACAGCACAATAATCAGTGTTATAAAAAAAAAAATAAATCTACTACAAGGTTCACCCATCACCACCGTACATAATTAGATCACAGTTTTATTTATTGATGAATTAGACGTTTTTTTGACCCCTGAGTGTTTTTTTTCCCCAAAAGGGGGAAAAGGGGGCCAAGCGGTTGCCTGATTTTTTTTCCTCTTTTTTCTTTCATTTTCTTTTTTAAATTTTCCTTTTTTTTTGTTCTCCGAAGACATCACCCGTTGCACCCAAATTTTCATCAGTGTTATTTAACTGGGAAAGATTTTGGGGGTTCACCCCCTTTCTCCTGGCATTGTAGTCCCTTTTACGAACGCATGGCTTTTGGAGAAAGAATTCTTTTCCCCTTTCCCCCAAAGGAAAGGAAAAAAACAAGAACAAAAACTAGTAAGAAACCCCGAGGGGTGTATATATTTTCACATGCATGTGTAGTGTGACCTAATTAAGTGGGGTAGCAAGATACCCAAAGTCTTGCATGTTTATGAGATGAAAAAAAAACACCAGCAATCCTACCATCTTCAATTCGGGGGTTCCCCTTTTACACCACCTGGCCCCGGGTAGTAACACTGCACCAACACCACCCCCTGTAACTCAACAACCCTCCCACCACCAGCCCCCCACCGTGTAACTCAACACCCTCTACCACCAGCCCACCCAAAACCACCGGGAGCTACAACAACCCTCTCCACCACCAGCCCCACCAACACCACCCCGTGGGGCTACAACAACCCTCACCCCCACCGCCCCACCACACCCCCCGTGTAACTAAAAAAACCCTCACCCCACCCCCCCCCAAAACCCCCCCCGGGGAGCTCAACAACCTTCCCCACCAGCCCCCACACCCCCGTGTGACTACACAACCATCTACCCCACCCACTGCCCAACACCACCCCCTGTGCTCAACAACCCTCTTACCACCACCTGCCCCAACCCCCTGTAAATACCCCTCTCCACCACCAGCACTGCCCCAAACCCCCGTGTAGACTCAACAACCCTCTACCACCACCCCGCCCCAAAACCACCCCCGAGCTACAACAACCCTAACCCCCACCATCCCGCCCAACACCACCCCGTGTTTTTCATTATATCATAACCCATATCAAAATTAATATATTTATCATTATTGTCTTGGAGAATCACTAACCCATAAGAATTATACTCTTTGGGAATTATACAATACAGGTATCATGTTGATCCTTGGAAGAGGAGGGTGCTCCCAGTTCCATGAATGACGAGCCCTTCATCAACATCAAGGAATATTCTTGAAGAGAGCTGAGCTCTTGAGTTCTGAATTTCGATCATTGATTATATAACTGGACCTGTCCAGTTGTCACAAGTATTTTAGAATCGATGTGCTACATGACAGCGTTGTCATTAGTGGACGGAAGATCAAGCTTCGCCCCATCTGCTGAGTTACCCAAATATGTCTTCTAATATATATATGATACATAACAAATATCTAATGTCGGTTCCATGATCCTTCATATGAAAAAGTTATTTAAGCTCTGCGTGAATGGATTTGTAGTTACAGAGGAGTTCATAGTAATCTTTCATGCATACATAAAAATGCACCTAGTTAGTTGAATCGTACCAGACCGGCATGATAGTTATAGTTTAAAGACTGAATTGACGTGGGTTCTAACCTTCCATTTTTGGAGATTTTTACAATCCCAGACCGGAGACCAGAATGATATCTGGTTCTGTAGCTTGTGTGTGTTCCTCTGGGGTTCAGTCTTAGCAACCACTTCCCACACGTCCGCTAAACTCTGTGGGAAGGTTTCCTGTGACCTACTGAATCTCACCTCAATCAATCTCGCACAGTCATTCAGGCTAAGCTGAGTGTTTAAGCTCAGCAAACCTAATACCGTGGCTTAATAACTGCATCGAGTATCCTGCGTTATAATCTCGCAAATACAGAAGCTAAGCTCTAAGAGGATTTTCTCGCTAATCTAACAATTAAGCGTGGTTTCTAATTGAGCAGTGGCCGTCGTGCTGAGGTACAATAAACATTTAGAACTCCAAATTGTAATCAGTGTCAACAAAACTATAATAAAATTCACATGAACAGTAAAACAAAATCTAAATCTAAATTTAAGAATATCAAAATCGATTTTTAAGATGTATCAGAAGGGTGATTTATAAAAACACAATCAATAGCACTTATACCATAACAATCTTTCTAGAAGTGCTCGGATATCACCATCATCCACTCAGCCGCAATATCCTCTCCAGTCTTTTTCGTTTTCAAATTTCAAATCCAGTAGCTGGTTTGTGTGAATCCCTTCAGTACTTGATAGCTTTTACCATGCTCACACTCTAGCATAAAGACAAACCCAAAAACCATTTGCTTCCACTCATCTCGCACCCTGTCCATGGTGTGTATGTGTGTGTGTGTGTGTGTGTGTGTGTGTGTGTGTGTGTGTGTGTGTGTGTGTGTGTGTGTGTGTGTGTGTGTGTGTGTGTACTCACCTAATTGTGGTTGCAGGGGTCGAGACTCAGCTCCTGGCTCCGCCTCTTCACTGATCGCTACTGGGTCCCTTCTCTCCTGCTCCATGAACTTTATCATACCTCGTCTTAAAGCTATGTATGGTTCCTGCCTCCACTACATCACTTGCTAGACTATTCCACTTCTGACTACTCTATGGCTGAAGAAATACTTCTAACATCCCTTTGACTCATCTGAGTCTTCAACTTCCAATTGTGACCCCTTGTTTCTGTGTCCCCTCTGTGGAACATATTGTCTTTATCCACCTAGTCTATTCCCCGCAGTATTTTGTATGTCGTTATCATGTCTTCCCTAACCCTCCTGTCCTCCAGTGTTGTCAGGCCGATTTACCTTAACCTTTCTTCGTAGGACATTCCCCTTAGCTCTGGAACTAACCTTGTCGCAAACCTTTGCACTTTCTCTAATTTCTTGACGTGCTTGAGCAGGTATGGGTTCCAAACTGGTGCTGCATACTCTAGTATGGGCCTGACGTACACGGTGTACAGTGTCTTGAACGATTCCTTACTAAGGTATCGGAACGCTATTCTCAGGTTTGCCAGTCGCCCGTATGCTGCAGCAGTTATCTGGTTGATGTGTGCTTCCGAAGACGTGCTTGGTGTTATACTCACCCCAAGATCTTTCTCCTTGAGCGAGGTTTGCAGTCTTTGGCCACCTAGCCTATACTCTGTCTGCGGTCTTCTTTGCCCTTCCCCGAACTTCATGACTTTGAATTTGACGGGGTTAAATTCGAGAAGCCAGTTGCTGGACCAGGTGTCCAGCATGTCCAGGTCTCTTTGAAGTCCTGCCTGATCCTCATCTGATTTAATTCTCCTCATTAACTTCATATCGTCTGCGAACAGACACACATCGTGAACAGAGACACAGGCGCCCACTGTGACGAACGCCAGTTGTTGCCTCCCTGTCAGGTATTCTCTGATCCATTGCAGTGCCCTTCCTGTTATACACGCCTGATCCTCTAACTTCTGCACTAATCTCTTATGAGGAACTGTGTCGAAGGCCTTCCTGCAGTCCAAAGAAAATGCAGTCAACCCACCCTCTCTCGTGTCTTACTTCTGTTACTTTGTCATAGAACTCCAGAAGGTTTGTGACACAGGATTTGCCTTCCAAGAATCCGTGCTGGTTGTCGTTTGTAATCTTGTACCGTTCCAGGTGCTCCACCATTCTCCTCCTGATAATCTTTCCATGACTTTTCACACTATACACGTAAGTGACACTGGTCTATAGTTTAGTGCCTCGTTTCTGTCTCCTTTCTTAAAAATGGGAACTACATTTGCCTTCTTCCATACCTCAGGTAGTTGCCCAGTTTCAAGGGATGTATTGAATATTGTGGTTAGTGGCACACACAGCATCTCTGCTCCCTCTCTAAGGACCCACGGGGTGTGTGTGTGTGTGTGGTGTGTGTGTGTGTGTTAGTTAGTTACCATTTTGTCCTAGGCACATGTCGATTAGACACTAGGCCTGTTGTATGTATGTGTGTGTGTATGTGTGTGTAACCCGGGCCCTCCGTGCGTGAAGCAAGAGCGCTAGCCGTGTGTAGGTGTGTGTGTCCTGCCGAATACGTAAAACTGGTCAATTAGAAAGAACTCATTTAATATTAAGTCCTTTCTGAATTTTCTCTTATACGTTTAAAGATATATTATTCATTTAGGATTATGTAAAAGATAATAATTTTGTACCAAAAGCACCTTAGAAAACTTACCTAACCTTATTATTATATCAGGAAGCCGAAGGTTCACCTCGATGGGTTTGGGAGTGTAGGTGGCTGGAGTGGTTAAGGGGAATGAGGCTACCAGGAGTGAGGTGCAGCCTGTCACTCACTGCGAGGAGGCTGAAGGTGGGGAGGACGAAAGGCTACCAGCAGGGGGTGCAGTCCAGCACCAACACCTCCAGCAGTGATTTGGAAGTGGCAGCCAGTCTAAGTGGCAAGTGGTTCACAATTCAGGAAGAAGAAAGATAGGAAGGTTAACAGAGAATATGTGAAGGTAGGAAATCGATTTTCTGTTCTCCAGGACGGTGTACTTCAGTGGTTGGTGAGGTTAAGGTACCACTGACTCCCTGCTAATCAAGGTAAGAATATTCTGATTGAAGGAGATTCTCAGGTAAGATATGTGGACCGTGCTTTTGTAAGAAATAGAAAGGTGAGACAGAGGTGTGCCTCCCAGGACATAGTCCTGGTGACATAGTCAACAGGTTGGATAATATTATGTCAGGTAATGGGCACAAGCCCATTAACTGTCTTAGTAGCATTTTTCCTAGAAGAGAGTGGGCAATGAATGGATGCTAGGGCAATTGCAATAAATTGCTGGCTAGACAGGTAGTGCAAGGAACTTGCAATCCCATTCATTGATAACTCGGACAAATTCTACAGCAAACGTGATATGTATGCAAGGGATGGGTTTCATCTCTCTGGAGCTGAAGTGGTTGCATTATCAATTCGATTGACGGGTCATTGATGACTTGTCTAGGACTTTAAACTGAGAAACAATCAGGCTGCAGTACTAGGGTTGAAAACAGCATATATTACCAGAATACCCCAGGGATATGTTTAAAAGGCAATATTCAAAACAGAGTTGCTAGTAAAGGCAAAGCAATTGATCAACAAACAAAGACAGATAGTAGAGGGCAACGAGTGACTAGCTCCCTTAAGGTTAACTATAAAATAGTAGGAGTCTAAGAAATAAGATGGATGAGCTAGGATTACTTGCAAGTGCAGGTAATATAGATATTATTGCTATAAATGAGACCTGGTTCAACTTGAGAGAGAAATGACTTCTGAATGCAACATACAGGGTTATAAACTATTCCATACTGATAGGGTCAAGAGGGAGGGTGGAGGAGTGGCGTGTATGTCAGTGATAATTTAAATTGTGTCTTAGACAAGATATAAGATTAGAAACATCGGACACAGAATCTGTTTGGCTACAGTCTCTCAAAGGTCGTAAAAAATAATTTTGGTGTGATTTATAGGCCCCAAGCCTTGATAGGGAGGGCTGTAGGCTGCTATGAGACGAAATTCATTGGGTGTCTAGATATGAAAATGTTGTGTTAATGGGAGATTTTAACTTTAGACAAATTGATTGGAACAATGTGACAGGAAATCTTGAGTATAGTGACTTTCTTGTTACGGTTCAGGATTGCTTTTAAAACATTTTGTGACAGAACCAGCTAGAGAAAACAACCTGCTTGACTTGGTTCTTGTCAACAAAGAATCACTAGTTAATAATCTTGAGGTTAATGATGAGCTTGGGAAAGCACTCACAAATCACTTAGTTTCAATATATCATGGAATTGCCAAGATAACTTCAGTCAAGTCTTTGTCCCAGATTTTCGCTTGGCCGACTTCATGGGACTGAGAAATTACCTGGGTGGGCTAAATTGGGATGACCTACTATGGGTCAGGTAGCCGGTGTTGTTGCCAATATGACATGTTTCTGAGCATAATGCTAGCTGCCCAGACAACTTTTGTTCCGAGTAGGAAATTAGATCTAACGAAAATGATCCCAAATGAATAAACAATAGATTAAAACATCTCACTGGTCAAAAGAGAGGCACATATAAGCGTATCAAAAGAGGGGAAGAGCAGTTAAGAAATTAATATATTCAATTAAAAATAAAAATAAAAAGAATAAGAAAAGCAAAAGGTTATGAAGCTAAAGTCGCAAGGAATTCGAAGACTAACCCAAAAGGGTTCTTTCAGTATACGAAGTAAGATTTGGGACAAGATAGGCCAACTTAAGAGTAACTCAGGTCAGATCACTGAGAGTGATATGGATATGTGTAACTTTTCAACACCTACTTCCTCTCAGTTTTTACTCAGGAAGATACTAGCGAAATTCCAGAAATAATAAATTATGTAGAACAGGACGATAATAAACTATTACGATTGGGGTAACTAGTGACATGGTCCTCAGACAATGAGATATTAAAATCTAACAAATCCCCGGCCCTGATGAACTGTTTGCAATGGTTTCAAAGGAATGTAAAGTGGAGCTTAGCAAACCTTTGGCTTATATTTTCAATATATCACTTCAAACTGATAAGTGCCATACAAGTAGAAAATGGTAATGTAATACCTATTTAAGGCAGGTGACAGGTCCTTAGCTTCGAACTATAGACCAATAAGCCTTACCTCCATTGTGGGAAAATTTATGGAATCAATAATTGCCGAAAAAATTCGACATCTTGAATGACAAAAATTTGGGATTAATGGATCTAAAATAGTTTTACAAAGGGGCGTACCTGTCAACGAATTTACTCATTTTTTTCACTAAGGATTTGAGGAGGTAGATCATGGTATTGAATATGATAGAGTTTCACATCAGAGGCTGTGAGGAAACTTAAGGCACCCGGATAGGAGGAGAAATTTTTTCCTGGGTAGAGGCATGTTTGACAAATAGGCAGCAGAGAGTTTGCATAAAATGGGAGAAATCAGAATGGGGGCACGTCGCAAACGGTGTTCCACAGGGGTCAGTGTTGGGCCCTTGTTGTTCCAATTTACATAAACGACATAGATGAGGGAATAAATAGCGATATTACAAATTTGCTGATGACAACCAAAATAGGCCGTGAATTCATTCTAAGGAGGAAACAGCAAGTCAGAGAGAAGTGAAGATTTATAATCTAAAGGAGGAGGCGGTTAGGGTAAGATATAAACAACTGCTGGAAAACAGATGGGTAATGAGAAATAGGCAATGGGGTAGAAGAGGTATGGGGTAAGTTTAAGAATATAGTGTTAGAGTGTTCAGCAGAAGTTTGTGGTTATAGTAAAGGGGGTGCGGGAGGGAAGAAGAGCGATTGGTGGAATGATGATGAAGGAGTAGTAAAGAAAAAGTTAGCTATGAGAGGTTTTACAAAGTAGAAGTGATGCAAGGAGGGAGGAGTATGGAGAAAAAAGAGAGGTTAGAGAGTGGTGAAGCAATGTAAAAAGAGGCAAATGAGAGGGTGGGTGAGATGTTATCAACAAATTTTGTTGAAAATAAGAAAAAGTGTTGGAGTGAGATTAATAAGTTGACACAGCCTAGGGAAAGAATGGATTTGTCAGAGTTAGAGTATCGGAAGATGGAGGGAATATTTTGAGAATTGTTAAACGTTGATGAAGATAAAAAGCTGTGATTTCGTGTATAGGGCAGGAGAATAACATCTTATAGGAGTGAGAAAGAACCAGTTGTGAGTTGGGGAAAGTTCGTGAGGCATGAGTAGAATGAAAATAAAGCAGCTGGGATTGGTGGGATAAAGATAAAATGTTTAATGCAGGTTTGGGGATATAGTTTTGGAGTGGTTAGTGTTTTTATTTAAATGTATGGAAGAGGATAAGGTACCTAGGGATTGGTAGAGTGCATGCATAGTTCCTTTATATAAAGGCAAGGGGACAAAAGAGTGTGTTAAAATTATAGGGGAATAAATCTGTTGGTATACCTTGGTAAAGTGTTGTTTAGAGTTATTGGTTTGGAAAGAAATAAAGTAATGACGGAGAGTAGGATAGCAGATTTTAACAAGGAAGGCTTTAGGAAGGGAGAAAGTAGGGGTGCGACGAACCCAAGTGTTTTTTGCATGTGAAACATATAAGGTGAAGAATATTTATATAAGGGTAAAGAAAAGGTGTTTGTGGCATTTATGGATTTGGAAAAGGCATATGATAGGGTGGATAGGGGCAATGTGGCAGATCTTGTAAATGAATGGAATAGAGTGGGTTGTAATAATATTGGTAGAATTACCGACAATATGTTAGAATAAAGGACACAAATGCAATAATGTGACATTTATTGTGGCAACGTTTCGCTCTCCAGGAGCTTTCTCAAGCCGTTACAAACGATAATGGACATAAATGGGTTTTATATACTCTCAAAATGAGGTGAAATACTATGGTGGTAGTAGTAGTGATATTAGTAGTAGTAGTAGTAATACAATAAGGTATGAGCAATCAATATGCACATGAGTAAAAGGTGATAAAACAAATACTAGGGAGTATAACAAAGTTAGACAAATATTTCTGCTGGAGGTTGAAATATCGAAGGCCTGTAGGAGTGTTCCACATCTACGATATGCTTGTGTTAATTGCAGGAGAGACTATGTGATGGTAGGGTTTACTGTTTTCAGGAGGATTCTTGCTAAGACTTCAGAGATGGTGAAGCTGCCTTTGTTTTGTTTAATTGTGTTAGAAACAGAGATAAGTGCTGATTCAAGGCATTTGCGTCTACGAAATTAGTTTCTTTGATTACTAGTCGGGCGTCTTTGAATTTCATGAGATGATTGTTGGAATTTCGGTGTTGTACGCAGGCGTTGTTCAGGTTATCGTTTCTGCATGCATTAATGTGTTCATTGATGCGTGTTTCGAGGTTCCTTGCTGTTTCTCCTACATAAATTCTGTCGCAGCCTCCACAGGGTATAGTGTAGACCCCTGCGTTGACTGGTTCATGGTGCTTGGATTTAGTCTTGGTTAGATCCTTAATAGAAGTACTGGAAGCGATGGCGACTCTAGTGTTAGCTTGTGCAAATACTTTAGAAATGTTGGATGCAACCTGGCTGTTGGGAAGAATTATGACTTTGTTTGGAGTGGTGTTGATGCGTGGAGAATTAATGATCTGAAGAGCTCTTTTCTTGCAATCTATGATGAAAAGGAAGGAATTGTAACTCAGTGAAGGTTTGGTGAATGTATGTACATTCCTCGTCAAGAAACTCAGGACTACAAATTCGGTAAGCTCTTAGGAAGAATCCGATGATGATGCCTCTTTTGGTCTTAGTATCTTGACTGGAATAGAAGTGTGTGAGATCATTTTATTTGTAGGTTTCGTAAACTTGAAAACTTAAAATGATCTCACACCTATTCCAGTCAAGATACTAAGACCAAAAGAGGCATCATCATCGGATTCTTCTAAGAGCTACCGAATTTGTAGTCCTGAGTTTCTTGACGAGAATGTACATACATTCACCAAACCTTCACTGGGTTACAATTTCCTTCCTTTCATCATGATTGCAAGAAAGAGCTCTTCAGATCATTAATTCTCCACGCATCAACACACTCCAAACAAAGTCATAATTCTTCCCAACAGCCAGGTTGCATCCAACATTTCTAATCAAAGCTAACACTAGAGTCGCCATCGCTTCCAGTACTTCTATTTAGGATCTAACCAAGACTAAATCAAGCACCATGAACCAGTCAACGCAGGGTCCACTATACCCTGTGGAAGCTGCGACAGAATTTATGTAGGAGAAACAGCAAGGAACTCGAAAACGCATCAATGAACACATTAATGCATGCAGAAACGATAACCTGAACAACGCCTGCGTACAACACCGAAATTCCAACAATCATCTCATGAAATTCAAAGACGCCGACTAGTAATCAAAGAAACTATTTTCCGTAGACGCAAATGCCTTGAATCAGCACTTATCTCTGTTTCTAACACAATTAAACAAAACAAAGGCAGCTTACCATCTCTGAAGTCTTGAAGAATCCTCCTGAAAACAGTAAACCCTACCATCACATAGTCTCTCCTGCTAATTCAACACAAGCACATCGTAGATGTGGAACACTCCTACAGGCCTTCGATATTTCAACCTCCAGCAGAAATATTTGTCTAACCTATTGTTATACTACCCTAGTATTTGTTTTATCACCTTTTACTCATGTGCATATTGATTGTTCTACTATTGTATTACTACTACTACTATATCCTACTACTACCACCACTAGTATTTCACCTCACTTTGAGAGTATATATAACCCACTATGTCCATTATCGCTTGTAACGGCTTGAGAAAGCTCCTGGAGAGCGAAACGTTGCCACAATAAAATGTCACATTAGTTGCATTTGTGTCCTTTTACTTAACAGGAGGTAGGTTATTGAAAGCGGTGAAAAGTTTTTACGAGGATAGTGAGGCTCAGGTTAGAGTATGTAGAGGGAGATTATTTCCCAGTAAAAGTAGGCCTTAGACAGGGATGTGTGATGTCACCATGGTTGTTCAATATATTTATAGATGGAGTTGTAAGAGAAGTGAATGCTCGAGTGTTGGCAAGAGGTGTGGAGTTAAAAGATAAAGAATCTAACACAAAGTGGGAGTTGTCACAGTTGCTCTTTGCTGATGACACTGAGCTTTTGGGGGATTCTAGAGAGAAGTTGCAGAGGTTGGTGGATGAGTTTTGTAGGGTATGTAAAAGAAGGAAATTAAAAGTGAATATAGGAAAGAGTATATTGATGAGGATAACAAAAAAATAGATAACGGAAAATTGGATATAAGATTGGAGGGAGCCAGTATGGAGGAGGTGAATGTGTTCAGATATCTGGGAGTGGATGTGTCAGCAGATGGGTCTATGAAGGATGAGGTAAATCATAGAATTAACGAGGGGAAAAAAGTGAGTGGTGCACTGAGGAGCTTGTGGAGACAGAACTTTATCCTTGAGAGCAAAGAGGTGAATGTATGAGAGAATAGTTATAGCATCACTCTTGTATGGGTGTGAGACATGGGTTGTGAATGTTGCAACAAGGAGAAGGCTAGAGGCAGTGGAGATGTCATGTCTGAGGTCAATGTGTGGTGTGAATATAATGCAGAGAAACCGTAGTTTGGAGATTAGGAGGAGGTGTGGAATTACCAAAACTATTATCCAGAGGGCTGAGGAGGGGTTATTGAGATGGTTTGGACATGTAAAGAGGCTGGAACAAAATAGAATGACTTCGAGAGTGTATAAATCTGTAGTGGAGGGAAGGCGGGGTAGGGGTCGGCCTAGAAAAGGTTGGAGGGAGGGGGTAAAGGAGGTTTTGTGTGCGAGGGGCTTGGACTTCCAGCAAGTGTGCGTGAGCGTGTTAGATAGGATTGAATGGAGTCAAATGGTTTTTAGGACTTGACGTGCTGTTGGAGTGTAAGTAAGGTAACATTTATGAAGGGTTTCAGGGAAACCGGCATGCCGGACTTGATTCCTGGAGATGGGTAGTACAGTGCCGGCACTCTGGGAGTTAATGTTGCAGCTTTGTAGCTTTTAAAATATATATATATATATATATATATATATATATATATATATATATATATATATATATATATATATATATATATATATGTAATTGTTTTACATGATTGTAGGATTGCTGGTGTTTTTTTTCTGTCTCATAAACATGAAAGATTTCAGGCATGTCTTGTTACTTCTACTTACACTTAGGTCACATTACACATTCATGTACAAGCATATATATACACACCCCTCTGGGTTTTCTTCCAATTTCTTACTAGTTCTTGTTCTTATTTCCTCTTATCTCCATGGGAAGTGGAACAGAATTCTTCCTCCGTAAGCCATGCGTGTCGTAAGAGTCGACTAAAATGCCGGGAGCAAGGGGCTAGTAACCCCTTCTCCTGTATACATTACTAAAGTTTAAAAGATAAATTTTTGTTTTTCTCTTTGAGCCACCCCGCCTTGGTGGGAAGCGGCCGATTTGTTGAAAGAAGAAAAGATATATATATATATATATATATATATATATATATATATATATATATATATATATATATATATATATATATATATATATATATGTATTATATATATATATATATATATATATATATATATATATATATATATATATATATATATATATATATATATATATATATACTTAAAGACTGCTTTAAGAGCCTCACAAAGAAGCACTGGCAGTATTTTCCCTCTGGTGACACCCTTAGTCAGTGCCGCTTCCGTAAATACCGCCTCCCTGCTCAGCTGGACTCCCTCCTCTTCCTCCACCTTCTCTTCTTCATCAGTTTCCTCTTCTTCCTCCTTTACATTTAGCTTTGACTGTCATTGATGTTTACTTCTTGATCTTCAGTCTAGGAATTACTAAATAGATAAAATCCTTTATAACGGCAGTGCCTTCATGATTCTGTTATCAAAGAGAATACAGTTTTATTTCAAGAATATTCTTATTTTTTTATATAATCGTCACTCTTATTAATCATGTCACTGATGTAAAGATGACTTATTTCACAGGTAGATAAAATTATTTTAGGGATATGTTCGAATTGAAATACAGGTAAGAAAGTAGACCATGGTGACACAGTACATGAGTAGACCTCTGTGACAGTACATGAGTGAGTAGACCATGGTGACACAGTACATGAGTGAATAGACCATGGTGACACAGTACATGTGTAGACCATGGTATCATATTACATGAGTGAGTAGACGTTGGTGACACAGTATATGACTGAGTAGACCATGGTGACACAGTACATGTGTCAGTATGTTTCAAAAACGCTATTCGTGATGCCACGGACTTTTCAAATGCTGTTATCTCAGTATAGTTTGGACCTGCTATGGCCCTGCCCCCCGCCGTGAGGCTGGGTCGCATGAGGGCGTACCCTGGCCAGTCAGTCTTGTACTCTCAGGCAGTCACATCAGACTGCAGGCAGCACTTCCTGCCACGTATATACTCAATATACTATATATAACAGTCTCAGTGAGTTATCATTCACCATCAATCCTCTTAAGAACCCTTACGAAACATGAGTAGACTATGGCGATACAGTACATGAGTAGACCATGGTGACACATTACATGAGTTAGTCGACCATGGTGACAAAGTACATTAGTATGCAGAGCATGGTGACGCAGTACATGAGCGAAAATAGCATAGTGACACATTACATGTCAGTGTGATTTGTAAATGTTCCATAACTTGGTAAATTAGACACATATGCAACACTTGGGTATCTTTATTGAGGAAACGTTTCGCCACACAGTGGCTTCATCAGTCCATACAAAGGAGAATCGTGAAGAACAGGAGGAGTGTGAGGTTGTCAGTCCCTCAGTCTTGAGTCGATGGACTGAACACATCGACTCCAGGCCGAGGGACTGATTACCTCAAACTCCTCCTCTTATTACTACTTTCTACTTTGTATTGGACTGATGAAGCCACTGTGTGGCGAAACGTTTCCTCAATAAAGATACCCAAGTGTTGCATATGTGTCAAATTTAACAACTGTCAACAAGATGGGCGTGGAGTGCACAAAAAGCAACCGATACCGTCAACAGGACGGATGTGGAGAGCACAATAAACTAGCCACTACTCTCCACAGGATAGATTTTGTGTGCTCAGTAAACTAGTCACTATTGTCCACAGGATGGACAATAGTGACTAGCCACTACCGTCTACAGCACGTATGTAAAGTTCAGTGTAAACTTTCCACTACCATTCACAGGATGGATGTAGGATGCACAGTAAACTAGAAGGTTCATCGGCAAAAATCTAAATCTAGTATTTATTTCGATTGTTCCCGATTTCTAATCGTTTATTAATTCATACAGTAGTCCTGCCTCCTTGTATTATGGAATCGATTTGCATTGATATATGTCATACTTGTTTATTAATTCATACAGTAGTCATGCCTCCTTGTATTATGGAATCGATTTGTATTGATTTATGCCATTCTTGGTTAAATTTGGATAACTGCTGAATTTATACTACGTAAAAAGCCAGGTTGTGAGTACGAGGGGCTGGTCGCATGCACTCATGTCCTTGAAGAATGAGACACTTGAGCAACATTGGGGAAACGTTATTGAGGAAACGTCTTGCCAGCCAGTGTCTTCTTCATTTCAGTACAGAGAAGAACGGAGAAAGATGAGGAGGAGTTTGAGGTAATCAGTCCCTCAGCCTGGAGTCGATGTGTCACCAGCTCTTTTCACTCATGTACTGTGTCACCACGAAGAGCAAAAAAGGCACATATAACCCACATAGGAGAAACTCATGACGACGTTTCGGTCCATTTACAAGTTATGGAACGAATGAATGGTTCAGAGAACCGACGAGTTGATAAATTAGACACATATGCAACACTTGGATATCTTTATTGAGGAAACGTTTCGCCACACAGTGGCTTCATCAGTCCATACAAAGGAGAATCGTGAAGAACAGGAGGAGTGTGAGGTGGTCAGTCCCTCAATTTTACATTGAGTCGATGCTTGTCAGCTCGCATTCTATTCAAGATTGATGGACTGACAACATCGACTCAAGACGAGGACTGACAACTCACATCTCCTGTTCTTCACGATTCTCCTTTGTATGGACTCTGATGAGCCACTGTGTGCAAAAGTTTCCAATGAGATACCCAAGTGTTGATATGTGTCTAATTTAACAACTTGTCGGTTCTCTGAACCATTCATCTACATCTTGTTGACAGTATTGGCTAGTAAATTGTGCATTTCATATCCATTCTGTGGACGATATTTCCTATTTTATTGTGCACTCTGTATTTATCCTGTAAACGGTTGTAGCTAATTTAATGTACACCCCAAATCAGTCGTGTGGTAGGTAGTGGTTACTTTACTGAGCACCTGACATCTATTTAGTAAGAGACAGTGGCTAGTTCATTGTGCACCCTATATCTAACCAATGAAAGGTAGTGGTTAGTTTATTGTGCACTTCATATCCATTCTGTAGAGGGTGGTATGTAGGTTAATGTGCACACCTCATCTATCATAAGGACTGCGGTGCTAGTTTACTGAGCACTCCACATCCATCCAGTAGAAAATTGTGTCTAATTTATTGATCACCCCGAAACTCATCCAGTGGATAGTAGCACCTGGTTTAATGTGCACCCAAATCCATCTTCTGGACACTAGTGTCTATTTTATTGTGCACCCCATAACCATCCTGTAGACGGCAACGGCTGGTTTATTGTCAATCTCATATCAATCCCGTGAACATTAGTGGCTAGTTTCGTGTACGTTTTAAATCCGTCTTGTAGTTAATAGTGCTTAGTTTATTGTGCACTGCATATGCATTCGGTGTTTATATTCATCCTGTTGACGGTAGCGGCTAGTTCTTTGATAATGTGAGTAGCGCTTGGAATTTGTTTATTTTTTCATAGTGGTTATTTTTCATATTGTGATATCACCTGTTTACTGTGATCTTATTGCATATATATATTATTTTTTTATTAACACATCGGCCGATTCCCACCAAGGCAGGGTGGCCCGAAAAAGAAAAACTTTCATCATCATTCACTCCATCACTGTCTTGCCAGAAGGGTGCTTTACACTACAGTTATAAAACTGCAACATTAACACCCCTCCTTCAGAGTGCCGGCACTGTACTTCCCATCTCCAGAACTCAAGTCCGGCCAGCCGGTTTCCCTGAATCCCTTCATAAATGTTACTTTGCTCACACTCCAACAGCACGTCAAGTATTAAAAACCATATGCCTCCATTCACTCCTATCAAATACGCTCACACATGCTTGCTGGAAGTCTAAGCCCCTCGCACACAAAACTTCCTTTACCCCCTCCCTCCAACCTTTCCTAGGCCGACCCCTACCCCGCCTTCCCTCCACTACAGATTTATACACTCTCGAAGTCACTCTGTCTCGTTCCATTCTCTCTACATGTCCAAACCACCTCAACAACCCCTCCTCAGCTCTCTGGACAATCGTTTTGGTAATCCCGCACCTCCTCCTAATTTCCAAACTCCGAATTCTCTGCATTATATTCACACCACACATTGACCTCAGACATGACATCTCCACTGCCTCCAGCCTTCTCCTCGTTGCAACATTCATCACCCATGCTTCACACCCATATAAGAGCGTTGGTATAACTATACTCTCATACATTCCCTCTTTACTTCCATAGACAAGGTTCTTTGTCTCCACAGACCCCGAAGTGCTCCACTCACCCTTTTCCCTCATCAATTCTATGATTCACCTCATCCTTCATAGACCCATCCGCCGACATGTCCACTCCCAAATATCTGAATACATTCACCTCCTCCATACTCTCTCCCTCCAATCTGATATCCAATCTTTCGTCACCTATTCTTTTGTTATCCTCATCACCTTACTCTTTCCTATATTCACTTTCAATTTTCTTCTTTTACACACCCTACCAAATTCATCCACCAACCTCTGCAGCTTCTCTTCAGAATCTCCCAAAAGCACAGTGTCATCAGCAAAAGCAACTGTGACAACTCCCACTTTGTATTTGCTTCTTTATCTTTTAGCCCAACACCTCTTACCAAGACCCTCGCATTCACTTCTCTTACAACCCCATCTATAAATATATTGAACAACCACGGTGACATCACACATCCTTGTCTAAGGCCCACTTTTACTGGGAAATAGTCCCCTTCCTCCTACACACTCTAACCTGAGCCTCACTATCCTCATAAAAACTCTTCACTGCTTTCAGTAACCTTCCTCCTATTCCATACACCTGCAACATCTGCCACATTGCCCCCTATCTACCCTATCATACGCCTTTTCCAAATCCATAAATGCCAAAAAAACATCTTTACCCTTATCCAAATACTGTTCACCTATATGTTTCACTGTAAACACTTGGTCTACACACCCCTACCTTTCCTAAAGCCCCCTTGTTCATCTGCTATCCTGCTTTCTGTTTTACTCTTAATTCTTTCAATAATAACTCTACCATACACTTTACCAGGTACACTCAACAGACTTATTCCCCTATAATTTTTGCACTCTCTTTTGTCCCCTTTGCCTTTATACAAAGGAACAATACACGCTCTCTGCCAATCCCTAGGTACCTTACCCTCTTCCATACATTTATTAAATAATAGCACCAAACACTCCAAAATTATATCCCCACCTGCTTTTAACATTTCTATCTTTATCCCATCAATCCCAGCTGCCTTACCCCCTTTCATTCTACCCACTGCCTCACGAACTTCCCCTACACCCACAACTGGCTCTTCC
>WNWK01038654.1:0-17833 GCA_009830355.1 Cherax destructor | reverse complement strand
GTTTGCAGTCTTTGGCCACCTAGACTATCTCTGTCCGGTTTTCTTTCCCCTTTCCCCCGATCTTCATGACTTTACATTTGGCAGGGTTAAATTCTGGGACCCGTTACTGGACCAGGCTTTTAGCCTGTCCAGGTCTCTTTGTAGCCCTGTGATCCTCGACTATTTAATTTTTTCTCATTAACTTCCCATCATCTGCAAACGGGGACACTTCGGTCTATCCCTTCTGTTATGTCTTTTCACATATACCAAAAACAGTACAGGTCCTAGGACTGACCCTTGTGGAACCCCACTCGTCACAGGTCCCCCTCTGACCCCTCGTCACGTCCCATGACTGTTTTTTGCCCCCCTCTCCGATATTCCCCAATCCATTGCAGTCTTTTCCCCGTTACGTGTGCCTGATCCTCTAGCTTTTGCATTAACCTCTTGTGGGGAACTGTGTTGAACGCCTTCTTGCAGTCCAAGAAAATGCAGTCTATCCACCCCTCTCTCTCATGTCTTACTTCTGTTACCTTGTCATAAAACTCCAGTAGGTTTGTGTGTATGTATGCATGTGTGTGTATGTATATGTGTGTATGTATGTGTGTGTGTGTGTGTGGGTTGTGTGCAAAATAGTGGAGAAATTGTGTATTATGGTGTATGGGTGTGTATGTGGAATTTGCGAGTGACACGTCGTCTGCAGTGCTCCTCTACCTGGCGTAACCTGCCTCACGCCTGATCTACCAGTTAATGTATTCTATGCTGTGTGTGTGTGATCTATGTGTGTGTGTGTGGATCTATATGTGTGTGGGTTTCTTAAGTGTGTGAAAAGTAGTAGTGAAATTGTGTGTTATGGTGTATGTGTGGTCTGCGAGGTCGCCTACAGTGCTCCTCTACCTGGCCTGACCTGACTTACGTCTGATCCACCAGTTAATTAATATATTCTATGCTTCACCTGTCTGCTCCCCCTTTTCTACTAGAAATTACCAATTGCTATTCGTTACCAAGTACAGTGGTACCTCGACTTACGATATTTTTTCATTCCAGAATGCTGTTCAAGTGCCATTACCAAACGAATTTATCTCCTTAAGAAATGTTGTAAAATAGACTAGTCCTTTTAGACCCCCAAAATTACACTTACAAAAGCATTTAAAAAAATAAACTTACATAAAAGGGTGAGTTTGGGGACCATCGTAAGTCGAGGTACCACTGTACTTGGTATCCTGTTCCTTATCGCACTATGAGAGTTGACCGTTCACAAACAGCTTGGCGGTTAGGTAATTGGAATTTATACCCGACTCCCCAAAAACCACGCATAGGTGAGATGTACTTGCGATGCAGCCTGTAGTATCCTGTAGATTGTCCAAGTCGATGAGGTGTTCTGGCGTATATCCACTGTCGTTTCTTGTTGATATGTAATATAACCTATTCACTGTATTTCTTTCACTTGTCACATATTAATTTCACTTTAATACCTTGGGTGACACATGTGGCATCATCGCCTGGAACACACTAGGCCCTCCCACACTGACACCGCCACCAGATATCAATTTGTACTTCACTTATAAAATTGTGGCTCTCCCCGCACTTATGCTGCTCAGGGCAACTTGTAAATCACTTCAAGGGTTGTTCACTACCCTGACACACTTGATGACCCCTGCAGTATCCTTGGGTAGCCCTCAAAAACACTTAAATTTGCGGAGCACTAAAAGATGTGACCTTCGTATGCGGTGTCCCTACTGTGTGTATGTATGTGTGTGTGTGTGTGTACTCACCTATTTGTACTCACCTATTTGTGGTTGCAGGGGTCGAGTCATAGCTCCTGGCCCCGCCTCTTCACTGATTGCTACTAGGTCCTCTCTCTCCCTGCTCCATGAGCTTTATCAAACCTAGTCTTAAAACTATGTATGGTTCCTGCCTCCACTATGTCGCTTTCCAAGCTATTCCACTTCCTGACAACTCTATGACTGAAGAAATACTTCCTAACATCCCTTTGACTCATAGGAGTCTTCAACTTCCAATTGTGACCCCTTGTTTCTGTGTCCCCTCTCTGGAACATCTTGTCTCTGTCCACCTTATCTATTCCTCGCAGTATTTTATATGTCGTTATCATGTCTCCCCTAACCCTCCTGTCCTCTAGTGTCGTCAGGCCGATTTCCCTTAACCTTTCTTCGTAGGACAATCCCCTTAGCTCTGGGACTAGTCTTGTTGCAAACCTTTGCACTTTCTCTAATTTCTTGACGTGCTTGACCAGGTGTGGGTTCCAAACTGGTGCTGCATACTCCAGTATGGGCCTGACGTATATGGTATACAGAGTCTTGAATGATTCCTTGGTAGGCATTGGAACGCTATTCTTAGGTTTGCCAGCCGCCCGTATGCTGCAGCAGTTATCTGATTGATGTGTGCCTCAGGAGATGTGCTCGTATTATACTCACCCCAAGATCTTTTCTTTGAGTGAGGTTTGCAGTCTTTGGCCACCTAGACTATACTCTGTCTGCGGTCTTCTTTGCCCTTCCCGATATTCATGACTTTACATTTGGCAGGGTTAAATTCAAGGAGCCAGTTACTGGACCAGGCTTGCAGCCTGTCCAAGTCTCTTTGTATTCCTGCCTGATCCTCGACTGATTTGATTCTTCTCATTAACTTCACATCATCTGCAAACAGGGACACTTCTGAGTCTATCCCTTCCGTTATGTCATTCACATATACCAAAAACAGTACAGGTCCTAGGACTGACCCTTGTGGAACTCCACTCGTCACAGGTGCCCACTCTGACATCTCGTCACGTACCATGACTCGTTGTTGCCTCCCTGTCAGATATTCTCTGATCCATTGCAGTGCTTTTCCTGTTACGTGTGCCTGATCCTCTAGCTTTTGCATTAATCTCTTGTGAGGAACTGTGTCGAACGCCTTCTTGCAGTCCAAAAAAATGTGTGTGTGTGTGTGTGTGTGTGTGTGTGTGTGTGTGACCCAACAAGGGAAATAATGCCGATGGTGACACTATTCAAATCGCTAGTGCTCCCCCACGTAGAATACTGCTCAGTGCTGACTGCCCCGTTCAGGGCAGGAGAAATAGCAGAGCTGGAACAAATCCAGAGATCGTTTACGGCTCACATTGAGCCATTGAAACATCTAAATTATTGGGAACGCCTTCAAGTCTTGAACATGTACTCATTGGAGCGGAGGAGAGAGAGATACATGATAATATATACATGGAAAGTACTTGAGGCCTGGTCCCAAATCTGCACACTGCCATAACAACATACTGGAGTGAGAGATATGGGAGAAAGTGTAAAATAAACCCAGTTAGGAGCAGGGGTGCGGTGGGGACAATACGGGAGCACTGTATTAACATCCGGGGTCCCAGACTATTCAACATCTTACCAGAAGATATCAGAAACACGGCTGGAACCAGTGTAGAAGCCTTCAAGAGGAAACTGGACAAATATCTTCACCAGGTGCCAGATCAACCAGGCTGTGATGGATATGTGGGGCAGCGGGCCTCCAGCAGCAACAGCCTGGTTGACCAGGCAAGCACCAGACGAGCCTGGCCCATGGCCGGGCTCAGAGAGTAGATACTCTCGAAACTCTTCAAAGGTATATCAAAGGTAAGGTATATCAAAGGGTGTAGACTAGTGAATTGCTCATTACTTTATAATTTGTTCATGATTGTAACCATGTATAAACGTAAGTAAGTAAATTTACTTACATGATTCATTACCTTTGTAACTTGTGAGTTCATTACCTTTGTAACTTGTGAGTTCATTACCTTGTAACTTGGTGATTCATTACCTTTGTAACTTGCGAGGTTCATTACTTTGTAACTTGTGAGTTTATTACCTTTGTAACTTGTGAGTTCATTACCTTTGTAACTTGTGAGTTCATTACCTTTGTTAACTTGTTAAGCTATCAAACTTTGGGGTCCAGTCCTGGACCCATTATGTACCTCTGTAATCTTTTGACTACCCCCCACAGGATGGGTATGGGGTGCATAATAAAGATATCAAACTAACTAAACTACACGATTTGTTCGCTATATGGAGCATTCATTAGTCGGGGTTCCACTGTAACAGGAAAAGTTGGCAGAGGGATCTATAATTTCCTAACAAATAGAACACAAAGAGTAGTAGTCAACAGAGTAAAGTCTGAGGCGGCTACGGTGAAAAGCTCTGTTCCACAAGGCACAGTACTCGCTCCCATCTTGTTCCTCATCCTCATATCGGACATAGACAGGGATATAAACCACAGTGCCGTGTCTTCCTTTGCAGATAACACCCGAATCTGGATGACAGTGTCCACCATTGAAGACTCCAAGCAGACATCAACCAAATCTTTAAATGGGCTGCAGAAAACAATATGAAGTTCATTGATGAGAAATTTCAATTACTCCGATATGGAAAACGGAAGGAAATTAAAATTTCATCGGGTATAAAACAAATTCCAACCATACAATAGAGCGAAAAACTAATGTCAAAGACCTGGGAGTGATCATGTCAGAGGATCTCACCTTCAAGGACCATAACACTGTAGCAATTGCATCTGCTAGAAAAATGACAGGATGGATAATGAGAACCTTCAAAACCAGGGATGCCAAGCACATGATGACACTTTTCAGGTCGCTTGTTCTATCTAGGCTGGAATATTGCTACACACTTACTGCACCTTTCAAGGCAGCTGAAATTGCTGAACTAGAAAATGTGCAGAGAACCTTCACTGCACGCATAACTGCAATAAAATACCTCAATTACTGGGAACGCTTGAAGTTCCTAAACCTGTACACCCTAGAATGCAGGCGGGAGAGATACATTATTATGTACACTTGGAAAATCCTAGAGGGATTAGTACCTAACTTGCACACGAGAGACACTCTCTACGAAAGCAAAAGACTCGGCAGACGATGCAACATCCCCCCCAATGAAAAGCAGGGGTGCCACTAGCACGTTGAGAGATAACACAATAAGTGTCAGGGACCCAAGACTGTTCAACTGCCTCCCAGCATACATAAGGGGGATTACCAATAGACCCCTGGCTGTCTTCAAGCAGGCACTGGACAGGCACCTAAAGTCGGTACCTGACCAGCCGGGCTGTGGTTCATACGTCGGACTGCGTGCAGCCAACAGTAACAACCTGGTTGATCAGGCTCTGATCCACCATGAGGCCTGGTCACAGACCAGGCCACGGGGGCGTTGACCCCTGGAACTCCTTCCAGGTAAACAGGTGATAATGGTGGTGACACTGTACACAGGTGATAATGGTGGTAACACTGTACATAGGTGATAATGGTTGTAATACTCTACACAGGTGATAATGGTAGTGACACTGTATGCAGGTGATAATGGAGGTGACACTGTACACAGGTCGTAATGGTAGTGACACTGTACACAGGTGACACTGTATGCATGTGGTAATGGTAGTTACACTGTACACAGGTGGTAATGGTAGTGACACTGTACACAGGTCATAATGGTATTAACTGTCCACAGGTTGATGATCTTGGTGGGATGAATGAGAGTGTCAAGAGGCTAGTGGAGGCTGGCCTTGTGTTGGGCATCCAGCAAGACCAAGATGACCTCCTCTACTCCAGGATAACTTTACAAAATGGTCAACTGTATCTCCACGTTCTCCAGCACCAACCACCACCCACCCACGCCCACACTCTCCAGGTACTTTATTACACTACCACTCTTACTGTACCACCACACTCTCCAGGTACTTTATTACACTCCCACTCTTACTGTACCACCACTCTCCAGGTACTACCACTCTTACTGTACCACCACACTCTCCAAGTAGTTTATTACACTACCACTCTTACTGTACCACCACACTCTCCAGGTACTTTATTACACTACCACTCTTACTGTACCACCACACTCTCCAGGTACTTTATTACACTCCCACTCTTACTGTACCACCACTCTCTCCAGGTACTTTATTACACTACCACTCTTACTGTACCACCACACTCCAGGTACTTTATTACACTACCACTCTTACTGTACCACCACACTCTCCAGGTACTTTATTACACTACCACTCTTATAGTATACTCCCATCTACCCCCACCTTCCACAAACATTACACTACCACTCTTACAGTATACTCTTCTCTTACAACCCCATCTATAAATATATTGAAAAACCATGGTGACATCACACATCCTTGTCTAAGGCCTACTTTTACTGGGAAATAATCTCCCTCTCTCCTACACACTCTAACCTGAGCCTCATTATCCTCATAAAAGCTCTTCACTGCTTTCAGTATCCTACCTCCTATTCCATACACCTGCAACATCTGCCACATTGCATTCCTATCCACCCTATCATACGCCTTTTCCAAATCCATAAATGCCACAAAAACCTCTTTACCCTGTTCACCTATATGTTTCACTGTAAACACTTGGTCTACTAACCCCCTACCTTTCCTAAAGCCCCCTTGTTCATCTGCTATCCTGCTCTCCGTCTTACTCTTAATTCTTTCAATAATAACTCTGCCATACACTTTACCTGGTATACTCAACAGACTTATTCCCCTATAATTTTTGCACTCTCTTTTGTCCCCTTTGCCTTTATACAAAGGAACAATACATGCTCTCTCTCAGTCCCTAGGTATCTTACCCTCTTCCATACATTTATTAAATAATAGCACCAAACACTTCAAAACTATATCCCCGCCTGCTTTTAACATTTCTATCTTTATCCCATCAATCCCAGCTGCCTTACCCCCTTTCATTCTACCCACTGCCTCACGAACTTCCCCCACACTCACAACTGGCTCTTCCACACTTTTACAAGATGTTATTCCTCCTTGCCCTATACACAAGGCACAGTACTTGCTCCCATCCTGTTCCTCATCCTCATATCGGACATAGACAGGGATATAAGCCACAGTGCCGTGTCTTCCTTTGCAGATGACACCCAAATCTGTATGACAGTGTCCACCGTTGAAGACACTGCAAGACTCCAAGCAGACATAAACCAAATCTTTAAATGGGCTGCAGAAAACAATATGAAGTTCAATGATGAGAAATTTCAATTACTCAGATACGGAAAAAGTGAAGAAATTAAAATCTCATTGGAGTACAAAACTAATTCAAACCACACAATAGAGCGAAAAACTAATGTCAAAGACCTGGGAGTGATCATGTCAGAGGATCTCACCTTCAAGGACCATAACACCGTAGCAATTGCATCTGCTAGAAAAATGACAGGATGGATAATGAGAACCTTCAAAACCAGGGATGCCAAGCCCATGTTGACACTTTACAGATCGCTTGTTCTATCTAGGCTGGAATATTGCTGCACACTAACTGCACCTTTCAAGGCGGGTGAAATTGCTGACCTTGAAAATTTGCAGAGAACCTTCACGGCACACATAACTGCGATAAACCACCTCAAGGACCATAACACCGTAGCAATTGCATCTGCTAGAAAAATGACAGGATGGATAATGAGAACCTTCAAAACCAGGGATGCCAAGCCCATGTTGACACTTTACAGATCGCTTGTTCTATCTAGGCTGGAATATTGCTGCACACTAACTGCACCTTTCAAGGCGGGTGAAATTGCTGACCTTGAAAATTTGCAGAGAACCTTCACGGCACACATAACTGCGATAAACCACCTCAATTACTGGGAACGCTTGAAGTTCCTAAACCTGTACTCTCTAGAACGCAGGCGGGAGAGATACATTATTATATACACATGGAAAATTCTCGAGGGATTAGTACCAAACTTGCACACAAAAATCACTCCCTACGAAAGCAAAAGACTCGGCAGGCGATGTAACATCCCCCAATGAAGAGCAGGGTGCCACTAGCACATTGAGGGACAACACAATAAGTGTCAGGGGCCCAAGATTGTTCAACTGCCTCCCAGCATACATCAGGCGGATTACCAACAAACCCCTGGCTGTCTTCAAGCAGGCACTGGACAGGCACCTAAAGTCGGTACCTGACCAGCCAGGCTGTGGTTCGTACGTTGGACTGCGTGCGGCCAGCAGTAACAGCCTGGTTGATCAGGCTCTGGTCCAACATGAGGCCTGGTCATAGACCGGGCCGCGGGGGCATTGACCCCTGGAATTCTCTCCAGGTAAACTCCAGGTAAACACAAAATCACAGCTTCCCTGTCTTCATCAACATTTAACAACTCCTCAAAATATTCCTTCCATCTTCCCGATACCTCTAACTCTCCATTTAATAACTCTCCTCTCCTATTTTTAACTGTCAAATCCATTTGTTCCCTAGGCTTCCTCAACTTATTAACCCTTTGACTGTCGCAAGCCCCAATCCTGAGTGCTCTCCTGTTGTCACAAAATATTTAAAAAAAAAAAATTCCTATCAAAATGTTAAGATTATTTTTCTAATTGCTTTCATCCTAAAAATTTTTTTTTTGCGAACAATACTTACTGAGATATGGAGGCGTAAAGTTGGCAGAAAATGAGCCACGTATGGCAACAGCAGTGCATGCTGCTCACCGGTACATTTATATTTACTCCCATTCGAAGGTTTCTTGTATTTTCCAATATTTTTTTTTCCCAAGTAACTTATGTGGCCTGTGAGACCAAAGTAAGGTGCTGTGTACATATATACACTTGTTGTATGCAACACAATAACTGCACAAACATTATTATCATTATATTGTTTATAGAACTTTTTTACACAAACCAACAATGCAAAAAAATTTTTATTACTATTGTTCTATAATATGTATATATACAGTGGTCCCTCGGTTTTCGCCGAAAATTCGTTCCAGAATGCTGCTCAAGTGCCATTACCGAACGAATTTACTTCCTTAAGAAATAATGTCACGTAGGTTAGTCTATTTCAGACCCCCAAAAATACACTTGCAACAGCACTTACAAAAATACACTTACATAAATGTTCCAGTTTGGAGATGCACGAAAACCGAGGGACCACTGTACACATATATAATGACAGGACACTTTCCATCAACTTCCCTTAGCACTTGGAGCTGTGTGTGTGTGTGTGGACATCTAAATTTGCTGAGTCGGGTAAGGCAGCTGTCAAAATGACATATTATACCATAACTCACCACCCTCACTGCTGTCATCCTGTCAACACAAAAGGGGACCCATGTCTTCTTCCCCACAACCTCCTTCCTTCATTCCTTCCTTCCTTTCTTACATATTTCCTTCCTCTCATCTCTTCCTTCCTTCCTCTCATCTCTTCCTTCCTGCCTTCCTTTCTTCCTTCATTCCTTCCTTTTTTTCTTCCTTCCTTTCTTCTTTTGTTCCTTCCTTCCTCTCATCTCTCCTTCCTTTCTTCTTTCCTTCCTTCCTTTCCTCCTTCCTTCCTTCTTCTTTCCTTCCTTCCTTCCTCTCATCTCTTCTTTCCTTCCTTTCATCTCTTCTTTCCTTCCTTCCTTAATCCCATCTCTTCTTTCCTTCCTTCCTTCCTCTCATCTGTTCCTTCCTTCCTTACTTTCTTTCTTTCTTCCTTCCTTCCTTCCTTCCTTCCTTCCTTCCTTCCTTCCTTCCTTCCTTCTGGTATCCTGGGCATTGCTTTCGGTCACAAACTCCTCAAAACCATGAAATTCATCTTCAGAGACACTTCCATCTGTGTTAGAGCTATCACTGGTGAAGAGAAGAGTCCCAGATTCGCCGGGGAGTCAGATATTTCTTACCGCTAGGCATGCTGAACATGGACTACTGAAATGCCTTTCCCACAATGCACCACTGGCTGCCCGATTTTTTTTATACTGTGCACACTGACCACACAGACCCATTCTCTCACATGTGGGCCTACCAGCTTTCTCCCACTTTATTTGAGGCTGCTAGAATTTAGGCGTATAGATACATCTGAAACAGTGGCTCGTAAGACGTATATATACAACTGAAACAGTCAAAGGGTTAATCTCACTCCAAAACTTTTTCTTATTTTCAACAAAATTTGTTGATAACATCTCACCCACTCTCTTATTTGCTCTCTTTTTACATTGCTTCACCACTCTCTTAACCTCTCTTTTTCTCTTCATATACTCTTCCCTCCTTGCATCACTTCTACTTTGTAGAAACCTCTCATATGCTAACTTTTTCTCCCCTACTACTCTCTTTACATCATCATTCCACCAATCTCTCTTCTTCCCTCCCACATCCACTTTCCTGTAACCACAAACTTCTGCTGAACACTCTAACACTACATTATTTAACCTACCCCATACATCTTCAACCCCATTGCCTACACTCTCACTAGCCCATCTATCCTCCAATAGTTGTTTATATCTTACCCTAACTGCCTCCTCTTTTAGTTTATAAACCTTCACCTCTCTCTTACTTACTGCTTCTATTTTCTTTGTATCCCATCTACCTTTTACTCCAACTTTAGCTACAACTAAAAAGTAATCTGATATATCTGTGGCCCCTCTATAAACATGTACATCCTGAAGTCTACTCAACAGTCTTTTATCTACCAATACGTAGTCCAACAAACTACTGTCATTATGCCCTACATCATATCTTGTATACTTATTTATCCTCTTTTTCTTAAAATATGTATTACCTATAACTAAACCCCTTTCTATACAAAGTTCAATCAAAGGGCTCCCATTATCATTTACACCTGGCACCCCAAACTTACCTACCACACCCTCTCTACATGTTTATCCTACTTTAGCATTTAGGTCCCCTACCACAATTACTCTCTCACTTGGTTCAAAAGTTCCTATACATTCGCTTAGCATCTCCCAAAATCTCTCTCTCTCTCTCTCTCCTCTACACTCCTCTCTTCTCCAGGTGCATACACGCTTATTATGACCCACTTTTCGCATCCGACCCTTATTTTAATCCACATAATCCTTGAATTTACACATTTATATTCCCTCTTCTCCTTCCATAACTGGTCCTTCAACATTATTGCTACCTCTTCCTTAGCTCTAACTCTTTCACATACTCCAGACTTAATCCCATTTATTTCTTCCCACTGAAACTCGCCTACCCCCTTCAGCTTTGTTTAATGTAAAAAAATATTATTATTTAATACTTTTGGGTGTCTAGAACTGCTTAATTGAATTACGAAATTACGAAATTCGAGGGTCCACTGTAAATCTATATTTAATCTCTGAATTTTTTTTTTTTTGCTAATACTTTTGGGTGTCTGGAATGGATTACAGTAGACCCCCGAAAATCGGCCAGTCTGATTATCGGCTGGCTCGATTTTCGATCGCTTTTTTCGGCCCAATTTTTCCCCGATTATTGGCTGTGTGATGTCACCATGGTTGTTCAATATATTTATAGATGGGGTTGTAAGAGAAGTGAATGCGAAGGTCTTGGCAAGAGGTGTGGGGTTAAAAGACAAAGAATCAAATACAAAGTGGGAGTTGTCACAGTTGCTTTTTGCTGATGACACTGTGCATTTTGGAGATTCTGAAGAGAAGTTGCAGAGGTTGGTGGATGAATTTGGTAGGGTATGTAAAAGAAGAAAATTGAAAGTGAATATAGGAAAGAGTAAGGTGATGAGGATAACAAAAAGATTAGGTGACAAATGATTGGATATCAGATTGGAGGGAGAGAGTATGGAGGAGGTGAATGTATTCAGATATTTGGGAGTGGACATGTCAGCAGATGGGTCTATGAAGGATGAGGTGAATCATATAATTGATGAGGGGAAAAGGGTGAGTGGTGCACTTCGAGTCTGTGGAGACAAAGAACTTTGTCCATGGAAGTAAAGAGGGGAATGTATGAGAGTATAGTTATACCAACACTCTTATATGGGTGTGAAGCATGGGTGATGAATGTTGCAACTAGGAGAAGGCTGGAGGCAGTGGAGATGTCATGTCTGAGGTCAGTGTGGTGTGTGAATATAATGCAGAGAATTCGGAGTTTGGAAATTAGGAGGAGGTGTGGGATTGCCAAAACTATTATCCAGAGGGCTGAGGAGGGGTTGTTGAGGTGGTTTGGACATGTAGAGAGAATGGAACGAAACAGAATGACTCGGAGTGTATAAATCTGTAGTGCAGGGAAGGCGGGGTAGGGGTTGGCCTAGGAAAGGTTGGAGGGAGGGGTAAAAGAGGTTTTGTGTGCGAGGGCTTGGATTTCCAGCAAGCATGCGTGAGCGTATTTGATAGGAGTGAATGGAGACAAATGGTTTTTAATACTTGACGTGCTGTTGGAGTGTGAGCAAAGTAACATTTATGAAGGGATTCAGGGAAACCGGCAGGCTGGACTTGAGTCCTGGAGATGGGAAGTACAGTGTCTGCACTCTGAAGGAGGGGTGTTAATGTTGCAGTTTTATAACTGTAGTGTAAAGCACCCCTCTGGCAAGACAGTGATGGAGTGAATGATGATGAAAGTTTTTCTTTTTCGGGCCACCCTGCCTTGGTGTTTCCCTGATTATCGGCCTGCTTACCAGACCTGTCTGCCTGCCCGCGCTTGCGCGCCTCCCCACGCAGGCATCGTGAGCCAGTCTAGCGTTTACCCTTGAGTGAACATTACCCTGCGTGCTCATCCAAACATTTCACAATAAATTCATTGTGTGTAGTGATTGTTTATTGATTGTGACTGTGAAATAAGTCACCATGGGTCCAAAGAAGCTTCCTAATGGCACCGCTGTTGTTGAGAAAGTGAGGAACACCACTGAGAGTGGTGTACGTGTGGGGGAGCTTGCCAGGATGTACAACAAAAACAAATCTACTATCACCTCTATCCTGGCAAAGAGAAAAGAACTCAAGAAAGCTGATGTTGCAAAGGGTGTTAACATGTTTGCCAAAAACAGATCAAAAACAGTGGATGAAGTTTAGAAGTTGTTGGTGGTGTGGATCAATGAAAAACAGATAGTGGGTGATAGTGTTTCCATGACGATAATTTGTTAAAAGGCAAGGCAGTTGCACGCAGATCTTGTCAAGAAAATTCCTGGAATCAGTGCTGATGCGAGTGATTTTAAGGCCAGCAAAGGCTGGTTTGACAGATTTATGAAATGTAGTGGCATAAAAGTGTTGTAAGGCATGGTGAGGCAGCCAGTTCAGACAAACGTGCTGCTGAAAAGTTTGTGACTGAATTTAAGGGTTTGTAGACACTGAAAATTCAAACCCCAACAAGTATTCAGTTGTGATGAAACAGGCCTCTTTTGGAAGAAAATGCCAAAAAGGACCTACATTACTCAGGAGGAAAAGGCACTGCCTGGACACAAGCCTATGAAAGACAGGCTAACTCTCAAGTTGTGTAGTAATGCTAGTGGGGATTTTAAAGTGAAGCCTTTACTTGTGTATCACTCCGAAAATCCCAGAATGTTCAAGAAACACAATGTCACCAAGAGTAAATTGTGTGTGTTGTGGAAGGCTAACACTAAGGCATGGGTCAGAACAAATTTTCCTGGAATGGTTCAATGAAGTGTTTGGCCCCAGTGTGAAAAATACCTACAGGAAAAGAAATTGGGACTCAAGTGCCTCCTGGTACTGGACAATGCTCCTGCTCATCCTCAGATGAGTTCAGGTTCATCACAGTGAAGTTCTTGCTTCCTAACACAACTCCTCTCATCCAGCCCATGGACCAGCAGGTCATTTCTAACTTCAAAAAGCAGTGTTTCAAAAGTGCTTTGAAATGACCTCAGACACTGAGTTGACCTTAAGAGAGTTCTGGAGGAATCTTCCATTGCATAAGCCTTATAGGTAAAGCTTGGGGGAGTGACTTCAGGACTTTGAACTCTGCTTGGAAACAATTGTGGCCAGGTTGGCGAACAGGGGATTTTGAAGGGTTTGAGGCTGACCCTGATGACCCTCTGCCTCTTGTGGAAGTTATTGTGCCATTGGGCAAGTTTCTGGGGTTGGAGGTGAGTGTCAAGGCTGTGGAAGAGTTGGTGGAAGACCACAGGGTAGTGCTAACCACTGAAGAGCTGCAAGAGCTTCATCTGGAACAGCATCAGACCAGAGTAGAGGAAATTATTTCACAGGAGGAGGAAGATAGACTGGAGGTGCTTTCTTCAGAGATTAAGGAGATTTGTTCAATGTGGAATAAGGTGCAGACATTTGTTGAAAAATATCACCCTGAGCAAGCTGAAATAAGCTATCTCTGCAACAAGTTCAGTGACAGAGCCATATTGCACTTCAGGAACATGTTAAAGAGGCACCAGAAACAGAGGACTGTGAACAGTTATTTTGTGAGACAGGGGTCCAGTGACTCTCAAGCTGGTCCTAGTGGCATTAAAAGACAAAGAAGGGAAGTAACCCCAGAGAGGGACTTGTTACCTGAAGTCCTTTTGGAGGGAGATTCTCCTTCCAAACACTAAGCCCTCCCTCACTCCTCCTCCCTATCTTCCAGATTCCAGCAAGTCTCTTCAATAAAGGTAAGTAAATGGTATTTTAAATGTAAATTTATTATGTGTTGTTATTACGTGTTTTGTGTATATAAAACTATAGTTAATCTTTAAAAAATTTATTTTTGTGAATATATTTGGGTGTCTGGAATGGATTAATTGTATTTACATTATTTCTTATGGGAAATAATGGTTCAGATATCGGCTAGTTCGATTATAGGCCTACTCCTGGAATGGATTACGGCCGATTCCGAGGGTCCACTGTAATTGGATTTACATTATTTCTTAATGGGAAGATGGTTTTGGTTGCAAAACCATCTTTACACCACTTGAAAACAAGGAATATCCGCTTGGACTCTTTATTGACCTAAGGAAAGCTTTTGATACAGTGAACGGCTCTTATGTATTTCAAATCCTATCTTACTAACAGGTGTCAATACATCACCATTAAAGACACAACTTCATCTACATGACCACTTGATATTGGAGTACCACAGGGAAGTGTCCTTGGTCCCCTGTTCTTCCTCCTATACATAAATGATCTTCCCAACATATCCCAACACCTGAAACCGATTCTCTTTGCTGATGACACGACTTATGTCATCTCCCACCCAAATCTTGCCTCACTCAACACCATTGTTAATGAAGAGCTACTAAAAATATCATCCTGGATGACAGCCAACAAACTTACACATAACACTGACAAAACCTTCTACATTATGTTTGGGAACAGAACAGGAGTTGCACAACTGAACACAATGAGGGCAAATTCCTGGGCCTACACCTGGAAAGCAACCTGAATTTCAGCATCCATATCAACCACATTGCAAAAAAAGTATCCAAAACGGTTGGTATCCTCTCCAAAATACGTTACTATTTACAACAATCAGCCCTACTCACACTATACTATTCACTCATCTATCCCTACCTCACCTATGCCATATGTGCTTGGGGATCAACAGCAACAACTCACCTAAAACCAATATTAACTCAACAAAGAGCCGCAGTAAGAATTATCATGCAATCCAATCCCCACTCTTCAAAGACCTAAATTTACTCACTGTTCAGAACATCCACACTTACTACTGTGCAACCTACATTTATAGAACCATAAATTCCAATATTAACCCTGAACTAAAACGCTTTCTTGATAGTTGTGACAGGACCCATAGACACAATACCAGACACAAAAATCTCTATGACATTCCACATGTCCGGCTAAATCTATACAAACGTTCATTGTACATTAAAGGACCTAAAATCTGGAACTCCCTACCTGAAAACTCCAAAACTGCAGACTCAGCCACCATTTTCAACACTATCATCAAAAAACATCTTATTTCACTAACACACCCCACCATCACTTAAACACATACACACACATCCTCCTCATCTACAACACACTGCCCCAAAGGACAGTAAACATAAAATCCTTAATATAGCTATTGTCGAATAAATCCGAAACTGATCTTAAGTTTGCCTGATTTACTCCAATATTGGAGCTGTAATAGAAACTGTGTAACATGCCAAGACAAAACCATTCTTATTACTAATTTTTTTACAATCTAAACATTCTAAACTACCTCACTATGGTAATACAATCTAGTTATCCTGAACTACCTCACTATTGTAAATCTCTTTATTCATTTGAAATTTATATTCATATGTAATTTGTAATATAGATTAAACCCTAGTATTAAGTCTGCCCGAAATGTCTAGCATGCCCAGGCATGCTAGGCATGCTAACGGCCATCTTTGTAATTATATTCCTTTGTCCTTAAAATGTAAAACACACATTGTAATTTTTACAGAGAAATAAATCAATTTGAATTTGAATTTTGATTTTCGGCAGACTCTCTGGAACAGATTAACCCTTAAACGGTCCAAACGTATATATACGTTAGTACTGCTACTGCCCCAAATGTATATTTACGTTTTATTTTTCCTGCCTCCAAATTTGGTACGATTGGCCTGAGATGCCTGGTCAGCATAGAATGGGTCTTAACACTCGGTGTGCGCCATATTAAAAAAATCTGGGACCACTTAGTACCTTGTGGGAGCACCAGTTAAATTAAGGGCCAGCTAGAGCAAACAGCGCAGCAAACACCATAGATTCACTGATGTCATGTCATATTAACACTCCCCTTTGAAGTGGAAAGTGATGTTGGCAGGCTGGAGGCCAGCTGGCTGCCTGCCTGCCTGGGGACCTGGCTGGCAAACAGCTGGTTGGTCAGCTGGGGACCTGATTTGGGTTTCTATCTCTGTCTGTCTGTCTGTATCTATCTGTCTCTATCTCACAGGAACACATAAGTAAATACAATTATACATATGTAAATTACCTAGGATAACTAAAAATCAAGACAAAGTGTTATACTGTGCTTGTGATCTATAATACCAGTTGGTTCATGAGCTACTCTCTGAGACAAGCAGACAGAAAGGAGACGACACACAGGCAGACAGAAAGACAGACACACAGACAGACAGAAAGACAGACACACAGACAGATAGATACAGACAGACAGACAGGTTTGCGTAACAAATAAAAGGGAAGCGGGGTAAGCTAGTCAAATGCCATCACTGTAATTACTGGACTGATAAGAAGAGATAAGACTACAACTCACCCCTTTATGAAATGTCACCAGTCATCATTAGTGGAGATCAGATGAGATAAGGCAGCAAAAATCTTACAAAAGCTCAAGGGAACTTTTATTATTATTATTATTATTATATTATTATTATTATTATTATTATTATTATGCACTATCAATTATTATTATTATGCACTATCATTATTATTATTATTATGCACTATCATTATTATTATTATTATGCCCATCATTTTATTATTATTATTATTTTTATGCACTATCATTATTATTATTTGAGTACAATTTCGTACCTAATTTAGTGTCAGAACACAGATTGGCTATGAAATCACAAGAACTACTATAAATTGTGATTATGAGAACATAAAATTATATAAAATAATAAAAAAAAGTGAAAAAAAGGTATATCTGCAATGATTCTGCAAGCGGCAGGACTCCTGTTGCTGTCACCCTATACTAAATACTCATACTGTAACAAACTTCCAAACCCAATATTATTTTACCTAAGAAGATCTCAATTTGATATGTTCATCCTCCTTAACACTTGTTGCAATTTCATATCATCATATTGTCATTTAAAATCTTATAGTATTATCATTTTCTTAATTTGAAATAAAATATATATCTAGATGAAACTCCCAAAAACTATTTCAAAAATTGTTATTATACTAGTATAGCATCAACATACTGTAATTTGAAATAAATTCTACAACTAGATTAAACTCAACAATTTCTCTTGTATTGTCTTTTAATAGTATGTATAACATTTAATAATTTAAATAATCAGAACTAGAATAAACTCAATCAATTTCTTTTAGCATTAAGTACTTAGTGAATAAGTCTCTAGAATAAACTGCCTAATGCCATGGCATGCCAGTGGCTCTTGATTTCATTTTATAATTGTTTTTAATTGAACACCCAAAAACATTGTCACTTTAAATATTGAAATAAAAAATTTTTTATTATTATTATTATTATTATTTTT
>WNWK01038653.1:0-17834 GCA_009830355.1 Cherax destructor | reverse complement strand
CACTGGAAATAACCCTCACTGTTGCTACTAGAACTGCTGTTCAAAGCTTTGAAATCACTGTCATCATCACTTACACTGCTCACATCAGAGTCTTCTACACGTTGAAATAGTTTCCTCTTTCGTTCTGGTACAGGTGAATGTGAATGAGACGGCCCAGCACCAGATGTGGACGGTTGTGGGTCATCTGGGTTTTCATCGCTAATTATGTTATCCTGGGCACTGCTTTCGGTCACACCCTTTTGAAAACCATGGAATTCACTTTCACTAGCACTTCCATCGCTGTTAGAACTATCACTTGGGAAGAGAAGGCCTCCAATTCACCGGGGAGTGAGGTACTTCTTACCGCCAGGCATCGTGAACAAGGACTACAAACATGGTGCTCTCACAATGCACCACTGAGTCCCCGATTTTTTTCATACTGCGCACACCCACCACGCAGACCCATTTTTTCACATGTAGGCCTATCAGCTTTCTCCCGCTTCATTTGAAGCCGCTAGAATTTAGGCGTATAAATACGTCTGAAACATTGGCTCGTAAGACGTATATATACGACCGAAACAGTCAAAGGGTTAATTAACCACTTTGTTGGCCAACCAGTGCTTACCTATATCTCTTTCTCAATTTGAATAAATTATTTTGAGTTCCTGGTTGGATATCCTCAGTAGGCTCCAGTAGGCCTGCAGCAGACCTACTAACCCATACAGTGGACCCCCGAGTTTCGTAAGGTTCTTACTTCGTAAACATTGTGTTTCGTAAGCTTTTTACGATTTTGAGAATCGTAAAACCGCTCGTGTTTCATAACGTATTAAACATGTCCGCCTGCTCCGCGCCTGCGCGGGATGCAGGACGCCGCCAGTGAAGCGTTGTTTACCATTGAGAGAACATTACCTAGCGCGTTCTTTCAAACATTCACACTACATTTGGTGTTTTTTTGGGTGCTTTAGTGATTGTCACTGTGAAATAAGTCACCATGAGTCCAAAGAAGCTTCCTAGTGGCACCCCTGTGGTAGCATTCATGCAGGGAGTGTAGCATTCATGCAGGGAGTGTAGCATTCATGCAGGGAGTGTAGCATTCATGCAGGGAGTGTAGCATTCATGCAGGGAGTGTAGCATTCATGCATGGAGTGTAGCATTCATGCAGGGAGTGTAGCATTCATGCAGGGAGTGTAGCATTCATGCAGGGAGTGTAGCATTCATGCAGGGAGTTTAGCATTCATGCAGGGAGTGTAGCATTCATGCAGGGAGTGTAGCATTCATGCAGGGAGTTTAACATTCATGCAGGGAGTTTAGCATTCATGCAGGGAGTTTAGCAGGCATGCAGGGAGTTTAGCAGGCATGCAGGGAGTGTAGCAGGCATGCAGGGAGTTTAGCATTCATGCAGGGAGTGTAGCAGGCATGCAGGGAGTTTAGCATTCATGCAGGGAGTGTAGCATTCATGCAGGGAGTGTAGCAGGCATGCAGGGAGTTTAGCAGGCATGCAGGGAGTTTAGCATTCATGCAGGGAGTTTAGCAGGCATGCAGGGAGTTTAGCAGGCATGCAGGGAGTTTAGCAGGCATGCAGGGAGTGTAGCAGACATGCAGGGAGTTTAGCAGGCATGCAGGGAGTGTAGCAGACATGCAGGGAGTGTAGCATTCATGCAGGGAGTTTAGCAGGCATGCAGGGAGTGTAGCAGACATGCAGGGAGTGTAGCATTCATGCAGGGAGTTTAGCAGGCATGCAGGGAGTGTAGCAGACATGCAGGGAGTGTAGTAGGCATGCAGGGAGTGTAGCAGGCATGCAGGGAGTGTAGCATTCATGCAGGGAGTGTAGCAGGCATGCAGGGAGTGTAGCAGGCATGCAGGGAGTGGGGATTTCCCTTCGTAGAGGCTGAAGAATTCCTCCCCCAACAAGTGTTTAATTGTGATGAAACAGGCCTGTTTTGGAAGAAAATGCCCAAGAGGACCTTCATTACTCATTACTCTGTCTTCCAGATGCCTGCAACTCTTCAATAAAGGTAAGTAAATGTAGATATATATATATTGTTTTTAATTATTTTATATGTGAATATTTTTTTGTTTAACGGATTAACTGTATTTACATTATTTCTTATGGGAAATAATGGTTCGAATTTCGTAAACTTCGTGTTAAGTACTAGCTCCTGGAACGGATTAATTACGATACTCGGGGGTCCACTGTACTTGAAAGGCTTTTTTAAATCCCATATCACAAACATTTATCCTTCTTTAAGGCAAGTGAAGAATTCCCTGTATCAAGATCCCAAGATGTTGATGTATCTGACAGGAATGTAGATACGGTTCACAGAACCATTTATCTTCAGAACCAGGAGTGCACGATAGAGGAAAATCTCTCTGCTTTAAGATGTGTTCACCAAACAACAATGATGAACTCATTACTAGACCAATAGTCCGTTGGAAGAATTTTTCAAAAGAGAAACGGTTAAAAGCATTACATAGTTCAGTGTGATCAAAGTCACTGGCTGGAACACGGAGGTCGACGGTGTTAACAGTTTTTTGCTGCTGGAGATCAATGGCCTATGCTGTGGATATATAATAAAATATAATAATACAGTGGACCCCCGAGTTTCGTAAACCCCTATTGCGCCCCTTGAACTGGGCCTCAATGTATATAATAAATATAGCTAATTTAAATAATAGTCTAATAATAATATAAAGCAAAATATTAACGATTTAGCTATAATCGAGAATATTCGCAATATAAAATTATAGAAAATGGAAATATACATTATATACATTGAGGCCCAGTTCAAGGGGCGCAATACCCCCCCATCACGACAAACTGTCGCACTAGGAGAAGTAGTAATTTCTCTCATGTCTCAAACACATGTATTACAGAAAAATATAAATATATCAAGAGTCACTCAGGTGTCACGGCAAGTAATTTTAGAGTCAATTTCACTATAAGATATTTCGAGAAGCATTATCCCACCTAGGAATAAAATCAGTACTTTCTACCAGTTACCATCCTCAGTCCCAAGGTGCTCTAGAGAGATTTCATCAGACACTGAAGTGTATGATGAGAGCCTATTGTGAACATTTTTCTAGAGACTGGGATGAGGGTATTCCTTTTCTTCTGTTTGCTATAAGAGAAAGTGAGCAAGAAAGTCTAGGATTTAGTCCATTCGAGCTAATATACGGACACCAAGTGCGTGGTCCTCTTGCTGTGTTGAAAGACGTGTGGACAGGAAAATCTAATCCATCATTAAGCACCTCACCTTCATTAATGCAGAAGCATTTAACTGCTGCTCGAGAGCTTGCTTCGAAAAACCTAGTTTCAGCTCAGGCTAGGATGAAACAACAGTATGACAAGCGTGCTGTCTCTCGCTCTTTTAAAGCAGGAGATAAGGTGATGGCACAGAAATTAGTACCAGGACATGCTCTACAAGCCAGGTATGATGGTCCCCTGGAAGTAGTGAAGAAGCTTAGTGACGTAAATTACCTCGTACGCACGCCTGGGAAAAGAAAATCCAATCATGTGTACCACATTAACCAGCTCAAGACATACTACGCTAGCCCTCTACCTACTGCTTCTGTTCTTCCTAGACCACAGGAAGGAAACGTCAGTCTGCCTGACATCTCTAGAGGTATAGAGGTGCGTTTAGAAAATTCAGTGACTCTACAATCACTCGATAATTTTCTATGTAACCTTGATGCTGATAAAGCAAGTAATGTTAAGAACATGATTTTGCAGTACCCTGAATTGTTTAGTGATGTTCCCAAGCGATGTACTCTGGGAGTACATGACGTTGATGTACAGGGAGCATCACCTATTAAACAATCACCATATAGAATGAGTCCAACGAAACATAGAGCATTGAGAGAAGAAGTTGACTTTTTGTTATCTCATGGACTTATTGAACGCAGTAAAAGTCCCCGGCACCTCCACCATATTGCGCCCCTTGAACTGGGCCTCAATGTATATAATAAATATAGCTAATTTAAATAATAGTCTAATAATCATATAAAGCAAAATATTAACGATTTAGCTATAATCGAGAATATTCGCAATATAAAATTATAGAAAATGGAAATATACATTACAGTGGACCCCCGAGTTTCGTAAAAACTTCACTCCTGAAGTCTGCTCAAGTGCCATTACCGAACGAATTTACTCCCTTAAGGAAAAATTTCACGTAGGTTAGTCTATTTCAGACCCCCAAAAATACACTTCCACAAGAACTTACAAAATTATACTTACATAATTGCACGATTTCCGGGGTATTCGTTAACCGAGGGTCCACTGTATATACATTGAGGCCCAGTTCAAGGGGCGCAATAACCCCGGAAATCATACATTTATGTAAGTATAATATTGTAAATGCTTGTGGAAAAGTATTTTTGGGGGTCTGAAATAGATTAACCTATGTGACATTTTCCTTAAGAAAAATCGTCGTAATGGCACTTGAGCAGACTTCAGGAGTGAAGTTTCGAACTCGGGGGTCCACTGTATTTGGTTGTAGCTACAGTTAGAGTAAAAGGTAGATGGGACAAAAAGAAAATGGCAACAGCAAGTAAGAGAGAGGTAAAAGTGTATAAACTAAGGGAGGAGGAAGTTAGGGTGAGATATAAGCAACTATTGGCAGAAAGGTGGGCTAGTGCAAGTATGAGTAGTGGGGTGGTTGAAGAGAGTTGGGATAGTTTTAAAAATGCAGTATTAGAATGTGGGGCAGAAGTTTGTGGCTATAGGAGGGTGGGTGCAGGAGGAAAGAGGAGTGAGTGGTGGAATGAAGAGGTAAAGGGTGTGATAAAAGAGAAAAAGGTAGCTTATGAGAGGTTTTTACAAAACAGAAGTGTTAATAGAAGAGCAGAGTATATGGAGAGTAAAAGAAAGGTGAAGAGAGTGGTGAGAGAGTGCAAAAGAAGAGCGGATGAAAGAATGGGAGAGGCTCTGTCAAGAAATTTTGCTGAAAACAAGAAAAAGTTTGGAGTGAGATAAACAAGGTAAGAAAGTTTAGGGAACGAATGGATTTGTCAGTTAAAAACAGAGTAGGGGAGTTAGTAGATGGAGAGCTGGAGGTATTAGGTAGATGGCGGGAATATTTTTAGGAACTTTTAAATGTCAATGAAAAAAGGGAGGCGGTAATTTCATGTACTGGCCAGGGAGGTACAACATCATTTAGGAGTGAAGAAGAGCAGGATGTGAGTGTAGGGGAGGTGCGTGAGGCATTACGTAGAATGAAAGGGGGTAAAGCAGCTGGAACTGACGGGATCATGACAGAAATGTTAAAAGCAGGGGGGGATATAGTGCTGGAGTGGTTGGTATTTTTGTTTAATAAATGTATGAAAGAGGGAAGGTACCTAGGGATTGGCAGAGAGCATGTATAGTTCCTTTATATAAAGGGAAGGGGGATAAAAGAGAGTGTAAAAATTATAGGGGAATAAGTTTACTTTGTGAACATAGGTAAGAGTAAGGTGATGAGGGTATCAAACGATTTAAATAAAGAAAAATTGGATATCACATTGGAGAGAGGGATTATGGAAGAAGTAAATGTTTTCAGATATTTGGGAGTTGACGTGTCAGCGGATGGGTTTATGAAGGATGAGGTTAACCATAGAATTGATGAAGGAAAAAAGGTGAGTGGTGCATTGAGGTATCTGGAGAGACAAAAAACGTTAATCATGGAGGCAAAGAAGGGAATGTACGAAAGTATAGTGGTACCAACACTCTTATATGGGTGTGAAGCATGGGTTGCAAATGCTGCAGCGAGGAGGAGGCTGGAGGCAGTGGAGATGTCCTGTCTAAGGGCAATGTGTTGTGTAAATATTATGCAGAAAATTCGGAATGTGGAAATTAGGAGAAGGTGTGGAGTTACTAAAAGTATTTGTCAGAGGGCTGAAGAGGGTTGCTGAGGTGGTTTGGTCATTTAGAGAGAATGGATCAAAGTAGAATGACTTGGAGAGCGTATAAATCTGTAGGGGAAGGAAGGCGGGGTAGGGGTCGTCCTAGAAAAGGTTGGAGGAAGGGGTAAAGGAGGTTTTGTGGGCGAGGGCTTGGACTTCCAGCAAGCATGTGTGAGCGTGTTAGATAGGAGTGAATGGAGACGAATGGTTTTGGGACATGACGATCTGTTGGAGTGTGAGCAGGGAAACATTTTGTGAAGGGATTCAGGAAACCAGTTAATTGATTTAGTTGGACTTGAGTCCTGGAAATGGGAAGTACAATGCCTGCACTTTAAAGGAGGGTCTGAGATAGTGACAGCTGGGAGGACTTTCTCAGCTGTCGTATCTGAGCTCCTCTGCAAAGACAGTGATTATGTATGAGTGTGGTGAAAGTGTTGAATGATGATGAAAGTATTTTCTTTTTGGGGATTTTCTTTCTTTTGGGTCACCCTACCTCGGTGGGAGACGGCCGACTTGTTGAAAAAAAAAAAAAAAAAGTTTACTGAATATACCAGGTAAAGTGTATGGCAGGGTTATTATTGAAAGAATTAGAGGTAAGACAGAGAGTAGGATTGCAGATGAGCAAGGAGGCTTTAGAGTGGGTAGGGGATGTGTAGATCAAGTGTTTACAGTGAAGCATATATGTGAACAGTATTTAGATAAAGGTATAGAAGTTTTCATTGCATTTATGGATTTAGAAAAGGCATATGATAGAGTGGATAGGGGAGCAATGTGGCAAATGTTGCAAGTGTATGGAATAGGTAGTAAGTTACTGAAGGCTGTAAAGAGTTTTATGAGGATAGTAGGGCTCAGGTTAGGGTGTGTAGAGAGAGGAGATTACTTCCGGTAAAAGTAGGTCTTAGACAGGGATGTGTAAAGTCACCATGGTTGTTTAATATATTTATAGATGGGGTTGTAAAAGAAGTAAATGCTAGGGTGTTGGGGAGAGGGGTGGGATTAAATTATGGGGAATTAAATGCAAAATGGGAGTTGACACAGTTACTTTTTGTTGATGATACTGTGCTTATGGGAGATTCTAAAGAAAAGTTGCAAAGGTTAGTGGATGAGTTTGGGAGAGTGTGTTGAAAGTGAACATAGATAAGAGTAAGGTGATGAGGGTATCAAACTATTTAAATAAAGAAAAATTGGATATCACATTGGAGAGAGAGATTATCTAAGAAGTAATGTTTTCAGATATTTGGGAGTTGATGTGTCAGCAGATGGGTTTATGAAGGATGAGGTTAACCATAGAATTGATGAAGGAAAAAAGGTGAGTGGTGCGTTGAGGTATCTGTGGAGACAAAAAACGTTATCCATGGAGGCAAAGAAGGGAATGTACGAAAGTATAGTGGTACCAACACTCTTATATGTGTGTGAAGCATGGGTTGCAAATGATGCAGCGAGGAGGAGGCTGGAGGCAGTGGAGATGTCCTGTCTAAGGGCAATGTTTGGTGTAAATATTATGCAGAAAATTCGGAATGTGGAAATTAGGAGAAGGTGTAGAGTTACTAAAAGTATTTGTCAGAGGGCTGAAGAGGGGTTGTTGAGGTGGTTTGGTCATTTAGAGAGAATGGATCAAAGTAGAATGACTTGGAGAGCGTATAAATCTGTAGGGAAAGGAAGGCGGGGTAGGGGTTGTCTTAGAAAAGGTTGGAGGGAGGGGGTAAAGGAGGTTTTGTGGGCGAGGGGCTTGGACTTCCAGCAAGCATGTGTGAGCGTGTTAGATAGGAGTGAATGGAGACGAATGGTTTTTGTGAGCAGGGTAACATTTTGTGAAGGGATTCAGGGAAACCAGTTAATTGATTTAGTTGGACTTGAGTCCTGGAAATGGGAAGTACAATGCCTGCACTTTAAAGGAGGGGTCTGGGATAGTGACAGCTGGGAGGGACTATTCTCAGCTGTCGTATTTAAGCGCTTCTGCAAAGACAGTGATTATGTATGAGTGTGGTGAAAGTGTTGAATGATGATGAAAGTATTTTCTTTTTGGGGATTTTCTTTCTTTTTGGTCACCCTGCCTCGGTGGGAGACAGCCGACTTGTTGAAAAAAAAAATAATAAATAGCAATGTCACATTTAGACTGGAGTGTTTCTTGTTTCTTGAGTTTTTTAGGTGCTGTTGAGATCATCAGAATGTTTTAAATGTATGTTGGCTGATGATCCCTAAGAGTTTTCCTAGGTGTTTGGCTAGAATTCCTAATAGTTTTTGGAGGGCTCTGCCTTTTCTAGATGTGATGAGGCACAATGGAATTCTTTGGCATCTATACATTCTTTTGGCATCTATACATCTATACTGGGAATGGTGTGTAAAAGTTTCTTTCCTTGTTCTGAGCTGTTTACAATGTGACAAGTTTGTCATAAGAAAGCTTTGGTTAAAATATGCATTTGCATTGCTGTGAGAGGCTCCTAGGTGTCAGGTCATCGAGTAGATTATGCATTTTAGATCTATTCGAAATAATGTCCAAGATGACGACTTCACTGCTGTTGTTGGTGGTGGTGATTCTGATTGTCTTCTGGTGGAGTTTTAAAGGCAGTGATGCACTGATGAGGTTGGACTGGAGAGCTGTGGAGGATTGCAGTAAGGATGCCGTGACAAAGCTTTTTTGGAAATTGTTAGTATCTTGGTGTCTGTACCTTTTAGCAATGCAGTGGAGTTCTTGTATTTTTAGATATTCTTGTAGCAATTTGAGGTCTAAGCTGAGGGCTAAAGTTTCTGTGCTTGTCAGTGAACAAAATGACAAGCTTTGTATAATTTCTGGTCTCCCTAAATTTTTCCACTGACTGTTTTTGCAGAGAACTTGAAATTTCCTGGTGAGCCTGATTGTTGAAGGTTGGCCGTGATAATTCGGTTGTGTATTATTTCTGCTATCAGTCTGTCCATGTGAGCTCGGAGGAAAGATTCATTAATGGTGATATTTAGGTCATCAGCGCATTCTTCAAGGTAAGTTCATTCTGTGGTCGAGAGAGCGAAGAGGTGGGGCCAGAAGCTGTGACTCAACCCCTGCAACCACATATAGGCAAGCGTGCACACATGAACGAATGCACACAAGCGCACGTGTGCGGGAGTAGAGTCGCAGCTCCTGTGTGTGTGTGTTTACAAATCTGAATCCATCTGAGGTTGGCAGTTTGAGGTAGTGTATATCTTAGTATGACCATTTCACCAACACAGTCACATAGATAATTGTCCACTGCCCTGAACACACTAGCAGAAGACACTAACATCAAGTCACCACTGCCGACAAAGGTGGTGGTGTCATCGTCATGGGCATTACTCTTATCCCTGGGGTTTAGCAATAATCTGTTTACCATATTTGAGAGAAAGCATGGCCCCATCTTATGCCTGGGGTTGAATTATGGTTGGGGAAATGTTTTCGTTAAGTATATTTGGGTTTGAGAAGGCCTTGCCTAGTATAGGCCTGCTGCAGTGTTCATCCTTTCTTATGTTCCAAGAAGCCTGCAGAACAGGCAAAACATTTCAACAATAAAGATACCTAACTGTTGCACATGCATTGTATACCATTGTATACGATTATTCACAGATAACCCATACATTGGATAACATTTTGGTCCCACTTAAACCCATTAACTAGCCACACCAAGTCGGACTGAAACATTGTCATAAGTTTCTCTTATATGTGGGTTATTTGTGTATGTGTTCCATTTATGACATTGTGCCTTGTTATTCTTTATATTATTATTATAATGTGTTTTGTTTATGATTCTGTAATGCTAATCAAGATTGTTTTTCAGAATGTGGTGTGTCTCATCATTATATTTATCAAGTGGATCATCCCAGACATGCCATTTCGACTACAAGTAAAGATTATATTCTTGTCTGTTTTAATAATACCTGTATTAATATTTTGTTTATACATCTAAGATGTGATTGTGTCCTAGGATTAACAGTCTTGGCTGTTTCCCCCTTCTTCCTACCATGGTGTGGCTTTGTTTACCACTAACACTGAGTCTTGTTTCCTTCATCTTCCTACCATGGTGTGGCTTTGTTCCACCACTAACACTGTTTCCTTTACTTACGAAGAGCATATACTCTGTTATGACTGACTCGCTGAGTTTAATCCATCCATGGGAAAGTGGGGCAGAATTCTTCCTCCATAAGTCATGTGTGTCGTAAGAGGCGACTAAAACACTGGGAGAAAGGTGCTAGTAACCCCTTCTCCTGTATACTTTACTGCACTCTATGGTGCTCCTCACCAACCCCAAGGCTGAGGGACTGATTACCTCATGTTTTGTATATAATTTTACTGTCTTCCAAATTATATTATTGTACAGTGGTCCCTCGACTTTCGGTCGTTCCGACTATCGGTGATTTCGAATTTTAAGCGCTTTTTTCGGTCAATGTTTCCTTCGCCAACCAGTCATTCCCTCGACTATCGGTCCGTACCAGACCTGTCCGCCTGCCGCGCTGCGCCTTGCCGCGCAGGATGCCAGTCTAGTGTTGTTTACCATTGAGAGAACATTACCCAGCGTGCTCTTTCAAACATTTCACAATAAATTTATTGTGTTTATTGCTGGTTTAGTGATTGTCACTGTGAAATAAGTCACCATGGGTCCAAAGAAGCTTCACAAGTCGATAAAGGCTATAGCACTAGCCAGCGATAAAGTGTAGCATTAACAGTGTAGCAATGGAAATAAGTCACTCTGTCTGACTTTCTTGGGTTATCCTAGGTTTTCTACACACATTCTGCTATGTATGATAATCTATGTAACTGGAGTTGTTTACTAAATAAACTTACTTAAGTAAGTTAAGCAATTAAGCGATAGAAAATGACGACACAAAACTTAACTCCTACAATGTTGTTTGAGGAATATAGGGACACTCTCAAGAGTGCCGCCCTCTGCCACCATCTCCTCCAAGGTAAGTAAATATTTCTTATTTATATAAGTGTGAATATTTCTTATTTATAAATTAAAGTGTAAATATTTCTTATTTATAAATTATGCACATTGTTTGTGTGGTAGTGGTGGTGGCGGCTTTCTGCTGACGCCAACCACCACCACGGCTTATGGTCAGTGGCCCTTATATCCAACAACAACAACAACACTAGCACCAGTCCTTACATTCGTAATGACATGTTTTATTCATTCTATAGTTTATATCATGTTTCTGTGTTATTAATATTGTTTATTATGTCATATTAAATGAATTGTGCTAGATAAATAAGCTGTAGAGTTGATATTATTGTCATATTGAAGGACTATCTTGTCCTGCCTCCAAACAAACTCTTCCGACTCTCTCATACGCCAACAAGAGTCTTCAATAAAGGTAAAACTTATTTAACTCTCCATTTGTCCATTATAATTAGTGATTTATATTTATTTCTCATTGTTTTCTGTATGTAAAACTATAGTATTTATTCTTTAAAAAAATGAATTTTTTGTGAATATTTTTGGGTGGAAACGGATTAATTGTATTTACATTATTTCTTACGGGAAATAAGGTTTCGACTTTCGAAATTTTCGAGTTAAGATCTAGCTCCTGGAATGGATTATGACCAAAAGTTGAGGGACAACTGTATTTGTATTGATAAAGCCACTGGTCAGCAAAATGTCTGGAAATAAAGGTATAAAATACCAATACAATGGAAATATAAACACAAAAGCAGTATATAATGTGATCCTTTATTGACAACGTTTCGCCCACTCATCTACAATAACGATACCTAGATGTTGCACACCTGTCTAATTTTCAGTTTACTGCATGCTGAGTGTCTGTTTCTTCATAACTTCCACGTGACATACATTCTTATGTTTGAACGTATTCTTTATATTGTGGAAATATGTAATTTTGCACACAACATGCATTCATGTTTGTATTCTCTTCATTCTGGCAATATTTTTGTTTGCGTCACCTTGAGTAGAAAGACGGAAAAATGGATATTGTCATTTAATGAAGGAACAGACAAACTTTATTTCTTTCCGCAGTATACAAAATGTAGTTTACATGTAATAAAATATTGTTAATATAAAATATATCACTGGTCAAAATTTTTGAAAAGTTGTATGCTTCTTAAATGAGATTAGTTAATACAGTGGCACCCCGAGTTTCGGCCATAATTCATTCTAGGAGGCTGTTCGAGTGCCGTTACCGAACAAATTTGTTCCCATAAGGAATAATGTAAATTAAATTAGTCCGTTTCAGACCCCCAAAAATACACTTACAAAAGCACTTACAATAATACACTTACATAATTGTTCGAGTTGGGAGCTGTACGAAACTCGGGGTACCACTGTACTCATGCATTTTCATGTCCTGAATCCAAATATCACCTTGAAAAATGCTTATTGGCTATAGGTTTAAAGATACGAGACATGTAATATTTTATTATTTTATTATAACGTACAATATGTGTTAGTATGTTTTAAACTCTAATCCATCCGTACCTACTGTCTGCCTTTTTGCTTGATGCTTATAGTGGGCTGAAGAATCATTTTTTGCCAATGTCCAGCAATAATCTGCAAGCATTCTTGTGCCCCATTTGCCCTGGTACCATTTTTCCATGGTTGAAATATCTTGGTGAAACCTTTCACCATGTTCGTCACTAACTGCCTCACAGTTCACTGGAAAAGTCTTTATAGTTGCCTTTTCTTCTGTTTCTGAGAAATCCCTTTGCCACTAACTTGAATGCTTCCCAAGTAGCTTTCTCCTCCCCATGAAGGTCTGATTCAAAGTCACCATCTTTTAGAAGCTTTTGAAACTGAGGACCATTGACGACTCCCTCTCTTATCATAGCGTCGCTCAGCGAGAGGAATTTTGATGTTAAATACTTGAATCCCTGACTGGATTTGTCCATAGCTTTTACAAAGTTTTTAATGAGAGCCAGTTTTATGTGTAGTGGTGGCAGCAAAATTTTAGTTTGGTTCAGTGAGAGGTTGACGTTGAACATTTTTCATCCTAGGCTCCAATGATTGACGAGGTGGCCAGTCTCTCCTGAAACTGGCCACCTCATGCCTCTGGCCTCACATGCATATCAATAGCTTGCTCAGTGAATATTTATTACTTACACTTTAGGTCACACTACACTGGCATACACATGCATATATATACATACACACATCTAGGTTTTTCTTCTTTTTCTTAATAGCTCTTGTTCCTTTTATTTTCTCTATTGTCCATGGGGAAGTGGAAAAGAATCTTTCCTCCGTAAGCCATGCGTGTCGTATGAGGCGACTAAGATGCCGGAGCAATGGGCTAGTAACCCCTTCTCCTGTACAAATCTACTAAAAACGAGAAGAAGAAAAACTTTATAAAATTGGGTTGTCTGAATGTGCGTGGATGTAGTGCGGATGATAAGAAAGAGATGATTGCCGATGTTATGAATGAAAAGAAGTTGGATGTCCTGGCCCTAAGCGAAACAAAGCTGAAGGGGGTAGGCGAGTTTCAGTGGGGAGAAATAAATGGGATTAAGTCAGGAGTATCTGAGAGAGTTAGAGCTAAGGAAGGGGTAGCAATAATGTTGAAGGATCAGTTATGGAAGGAAAAGAGGGAATATAAATGTGTAAATTCAAGGATTATGTGGATTAAAATAAGGGTCGGATGCGAAAAGTGGGTCATAATAAGCGTATATGCACCTGGAGAAGAGAGGAGTGTAGAGGAGAGAGAGAGATTTTGGGAGATGTTAAGCGAATGTATAGGAACTTTTGAACCAAATGAGAGAATAATTGTGGTAGGGGACCTAAATGCTAAAGTGGGAGAAACATGCAGAGAGGTGTAGTAGGTAAGTTTGGGGTGCCAGGTGTAAATGATAATGGGAGCCCTTTGATTGAACTTTGTATAGAAAGGGTTTAGTTATAGGTAATACATATTTTAAGAAAAAGAGGATAAATAAGTATACAAGATATGATGTAGGGCGTAATGACAGTAGTTTGTTGGACTATGTATTGATAGATAAAAGACTGTTGAGTAGACTTCAGGATGTACATGTTTATAGAGGGGCTACAGATATATCAGATCACTTTTTAGTTATAGCTACAGTGGGAGTAAAAGGTAGATGGGATACAAGGAAAATAGAATCAGTAAGTAAAAGAGAGGTGAAGGTTTATAAACTAAAAGAGGAGGCAGTTAGGGTAAGATATAAACAACTATTGGAGGATAGATGGGCTAGTGAGAGTGTAGGCAATGGGGTCGAAAATGTATGGGGTAGATTTAAAAATGTAGTGTTAGAGTGTTCAGCAGAAGTTTGTGGTTACAGGCGAGTGGGTGCGGAGGGAAGAGGAGCGATTGGTGGAATGATGATGTAAAGAGAGTAGTAAGGAGAAAAAGTTAGCATATGAGAGGTTTTTACAAAGTAGAAGTGATGCAAGGAGGAAGAGTATATGGAGAGAAAAAGAGAGGTTAAAGAGTGGTGAAGCAATGTAAAAAGAGAGCAGATGAGAGGTGGGTGAGATGTTATCAGCAAATTTTGTTGAAAATAAGAAAAAGTTTTGGAATGAGATTAATAAGTTGAGGAAGCCTAGAGAACAAATGGATTTGACAGTTAAAAATAGGAGAGGAGTTATTAAATGGAGAGTTAGAGGTATCGGGAAGATGGAGAGAATATTTTGAGGATTTGTTAAATGTTGATGAAGACAGGGAAGCTGTGATTTCGTGTGTAGGGCAAGGAGGAATAACATCTTGTAGGAGTGTGGAAGAGCCAGTTGTGGGTGTAGGGGAAGTTCGTGAGGCAGTGGGTAGAATGAAAGGGGTAAGGCAGCTGGGATTGATGGGATAAAGATAGAAATGTTAAAAGCAGGTGGGGATATAATTTTGGAGTGGTTGGTGCTATTATTTAATAAATGTATGGAAGAGGGTAAGGTACCTAGGGATTGGCAGAGAGCGTGTATTGTTCCTTTGTATAAAGGCAAAGGGGACAAAAGAGAGTGCAAAAATTATAGGGGAATAAGTCTGTTGAGTGTACCTGGTAAAGTGTATGGTAGAGTTATTATTGAAAGAATTAAGAGTAAAACAGAAAGCAGGATAGCAGATGAACAAGGGGCTTTAGGAAAGGTAGGGGTGTGTAGACCAAGTGTTTACAGTGAAACATATAGGTGAACAGTATTTGGATAAGGGTAAAGATGTTTTTGTGGCATTTATGGATTTGGAAAAGGCGTATGATAGGGTGGATAGGGGGGCAATGTGGCAGATGTTGCAGGTGTATGGAATAGGAGGAAGGTTACTGAAGGCAGTGAAGAGTTTTTATGAGGATAGTGAGGCTCAGGTTAGAGTGTGTAGGAGGGAAGGGACTATTTCCCAGTAAAGTGGGCCTTAGACAAGGATGTGTGATGTCACCGTGGTTGTTCAATATATTTATAGATGGGGTTGTAAGAGAAGTGAATGCGAGGGTCTTGGCAAGAGGTGTTGGGCTAAAAGATAAAGAAGCAAATACAAAGTGGGAGTTGTCACAGTTGCTTTTTGCTGATGACACTGTGCTTTGGGAGATTCTGAAGAGAAGCTGCAGAGGTTGGTGGATGAATTTGGTAGGGTGTGTAAAAGAAGAAAATTGAAAGTGAATATAGGAAAGAGTAAGGTGATGAGGATAACAAAAAGAATAGGTGACGAAAGATTGGATATCAGATTGGAGGGAGAGAGTATGGAGGAGGTGAATGTATTCAGATATTTGGGAGTGGACATGTCGGCGGATGGGTCTATGAAGGATGAGGTGAATCATAGAATTGATGAGGGGAAAAGGGTGAGTGGAGCACTTCGGAGTCTGTGGAGACAAAGAACCTTGTCCATGGAAGTAAAGAGGGAATGTATGAGAGTATAGTTATACCAACGCTCTTATATGGGTGTGAAGCATGGGTGATGAATGTTGCAACGAGGAGAAGGCTGGAGGCAGTGGAGATGTCATGTCTGAGGTCAATGTGTGGTGTGAATATAATGCAGAGAATTCGGAGTTTGGAAATTAGGAGGAGGTGCGGGATTACCAAAACGATTGTCCAGAGAGCTGAGGAGGGTTGTTGAGGTGGTTTGGACATGTAGAGAGAATGGAACGAGACAGAGTGACTTCGAGAGTGTATGGATCTGTAGTGGAGGGAAGGCGGGTAGGGGTCGGCCTAGGAAAGGTTGGAGGGAGGGGTAAAGGAAGTTTTGTGTGCGAGGGCTTGGATTTCCAGCAAGCATGTGTGAGCGTATTTGATAGGAGTGAATGGAGGCATATGGTTTTAATACTTGACGTGCTGTTGGAGTGTGAGCAAAGTAACATTTATGAAGGATTCAGGAACCGGCAGGCCGGACTTGAGTTCTGGAGATGGGAAGTACAGTGCCGGCACTCTGAAGGAGGGTGTAAATGTTGCAGTTTTATAACTGTAGTGTAAAGCACCCTTCTGGCAAGACAGTGATAGAGTGAATGATGATGAAAGTTTTTTTTTTGGGCCACCCTGCCTTGGTGGGAATCGGCCGATGTGTTAATAAAAAAAAAAAAGTTTAAAAATTGTTTTGCTAAGAAAATCACCTACCTTCACCTCAAAGTATAAACTTGCACAGCACAACCACCTTCTATGACTGCTGGAACAATAATGAAGGAGTGAGACTGTGAGTGTGGTAAGAAACGCTGTCGCAAGCCTGTTGGAACCTGTTGTGACACGTAGGTGTATATTGAGAAGTAGAGCTAACAAACAATTTTAACCATGATATTCATTATCAGTGACCTAAAATTAGTTGGAAATTGCTACTCTGGTCTTGGAAGCATTTTGGTTGTTGATCAGTGTGTTGACATGGGGAGCATTTCTGGTAGACTAATACTAGTGTTTACATACTACTTAAGACTAGCCATAGGTTACTGAGTGATACTTTTTTAAGTAGGAGGCAACCAAAATGCCAGGAGCAATGGGCTAGTAACCCCTTCTGTATAAGTTACTAAAAAAGAGAATAGAAAAACTTTTTAAAACTGGAATGTTTGAATGTGCATGGATGTAGTGCGGATGATAAGAAAGTAATAATTGCCAATGTTATGAATGAAACGAAGTTGGATGTTCCAGCTCTAAGTGAAACAAAGCTGAAGGGGGTAGGCGAGTTTCAGTGGGGAGAAATAAATGGGATTAAGTCAGGAGTATCTAAGAGAGTTAGAGCTAAGGAAGGGGTAGCAATAATGTTGAAGAATCAGTTATGGAAGGAGAAGAGAGAATATAAATGTATAAATTCAAGGATTATGTGGGTAAAAATAAGGATCAGATGTGAAAAGTGGGTTATAATAAGTGTGTATATACCTGGAGAAGAGAGGAGTGTAGAGCAGAGATTTTAGGAGATGTTAAGCAAGTGTTTAGGAACTTTTGACCCAAGTGAGATTACGTATTTGTGGTAGGGGACATGAATGCTGAAGTGGGAGAAATGCTTAGTGTGTGTGTGTGTGGTAGGTAAGTTTGGGGTGCCAGGGGATCATAGAAGATATGATATAGGGCATAATGACAGTAGTTTGTTGGACTATGTATTGGTAGATAAAAGACTGTTGGGTAGACTTCAGGATGTACATGTTTATAGAGGGCCACAGATATATCAGATCGCTTTTAGTTGTAGCTACAGTGAGAGTAAAGGTAGATGGGATACAAGGAGAATAGAATCAGCAAGTATAGAGAAGTGAAGGTTTATAAACTAAAGGAGGCAGTTAGGGTAAGATATAAACAACTATTGGAAAAAAGATGGGCTAGTGTGAGTATAGGCAATGAGGTTGAAGAGGTATGGGATAGATTTAAGTAGTGTTAGAGTGTTCAGCAGAAATTTGTGGTTACAAGAAAGTGGGTGCAGGAGGGAAGAAGAGCGATTGGTGGAATGATGAGGTAGAGAGTAATAAGAGAGAAAAATTACCATATGAGAGGTTTTTACAAAGTAGAAGTGATACAAGGAGGGAGTATATGGAGAGAAAAGAGAGGTTAAGAGGGTGCAGGAATGTAAAGGAAGCAAATGAGAGAGTGGGTGAGATGTTATCAACAAATTTTGCTGAGAAT
>WNWK01038652.1:0-17834 GCA_009830355.1 Cherax destructor | reverse complement strand
AAGCTGTGATTTCGTGAATAGGGCAAGGAGGAATAACATCTTGTAAGAGTGAGGAGAGGCCAGCTGTGAGTGGGGGGAAGTTCATGAGGCAGTGGGTAGAATAAAAAGGAAAAAAAGCCACTGGGATTGATGGGATAAAGATAGAAATGTTAAAAGCAGGTGGGGATATAGTTTTGGAGTGGTTGGTGCTATTATTTAATAAATGTATGGAAGAGGGCAAAGTACCTAAGGACTGGCAGAGAGCATGCATAGTTCCTTTGCATAAAGGCAAAAGGGACAAAAGAGAGTGCAAAAATTATAAGGGAATAAGTCTGTTGAGTATACCTGGTAAAGTGTATGGTAGAGTTATTATTGAAAGAATTAAGAGTAAGACAGAGAGTAGAATAGCAGATGAACAAGGAGGTTTTAAGAAAGGTGGGGGGTGTGTAGACAGAGTGTTTACAGTTAAACATATAGGTGAACAGTATTTAGGTAAGGGTAAAGAGGTTCTTGTGGCATTAATGGATTTGGAAAAAGCCTATGACAGGGTGGATAGGGGGGCAATGTGGGAGATGTTGCAGGTGTATGGAATAGGAGGTAGGTTACTGAAAGCAATGAAGAGTTTTTATGAGGACAGTGAGGCTCAGGTTTGAGTATGTAGGAGGGAGTTTATTTCCCAGTAAAAGTAGGCATTAGACAAGGATGTGTGATGTCACCATGGTTGTTCAATATATTTATAGATGGGGTTGTAAGAGAAGTGAATGCACGGGTGTTGGCAAGAGGTGTGGGGTTAGTAAGTTTATTCAGGTACGTATACACAAATACATTACATAGATTATCATACATAGCAGCATATGTGTAGAAAACCTAGGATAACCCAAAAAAGTCAGACAGAATGACTTATTTCCATTGGGGTCCTTCAAAAGAATCTAACACAAAGTGGGAGTTGTTACAGTTGCTCTTTGCTGATGACACTCTGCTTTTGGGAGATTCGGAAGAGAAGTTGCAGAGGTTAGTGGATGAGTTTGGTAGGGTATGTAAGAAAGCAATTAAAAGTGAATATAGGAAAGAGTAAGGTGATGAGGAAAAAAAAAAATTAGGTGACGAAAGATTGGATATCAGATTGGAGAGAGAGAGAGTATGGAAGAGGTGAATGTATTCAGATATTTGGGAGTGGTTGTGTCAGCAGATGGGTCTATGAAGGATGAGGCGAATCATAGAATTGATGAGGGAAAAAGGGCGAGTGGTGCACTTAGGAGTCTGTGGAGACAAAGAACCTTGTCCGTGGAAGCAAAGAGGGGAATGTATGAGAGAATAGTTATACCAACACTCTTATATGAGTGTGAAGCATGGGTGGTGAATGTTACAACAAGGAGAAGGCTGGAAGCAGTGGAGATGTCATGTCTGAGGGCAATGTGTGGTGTGAATATAATGCAGAGAATTCGTAGTTTGGAAATTAGGAGGAGGTGTGAGATTATCAAAACTATTATCCAGAGGGCTGAAGAAGGGTTGTTGAGGTGGTTCGGACATGTAGAGAGGATGGAACAAAATAGAATGACTTCGAGAGTGTATAAATCTGTAGTGGAGGGAAGGGGGGGGCTGGGGTCAGCCTAGGAAAAGTTGGAGGGAGGGGGTAAAGGAGGTTTTGTGTGCGAGGGGCTTGGACTTCCAGCAAGCATGCGTGAGCGTATTTGATAGGAGTGAATGGAGACAAATGGTTTTTAGGACTTGACATGCTGTTGGAGTGTTAGCAGGGTAACATGTATGAAGGGATTCAGGGAAACCAGCAGGCCGGACTTGAGTCCTGGAGATGGGAAGTACAGTGTCTGCACTCTAAAGGAGGTGTTAATGTTGCAGTTTTATAACTGTGGTGTAAGCACACCTCTGGCAAGACAGTGATGGAGTGAATGATGATGAAAGTTTTTCTTTTTTGGGCCACTCTGCCTTAGTGGGAAACGGCCGATGTGTTAATAATAATAAAAATAATTATTATTATTAACATTCTCATTATTATTACTCTTATTACTCATTATTATTACTATTACTTGAGCATACCTAAAATGCCTTATATAACTATGGACTTATCCATGTATGACACAACCCATGTTGATGAACGAGACCCTTGTGCAACATTTGGGAATCTTCGTGGAAACATTTCTTCAGTCTAGTAGAAAAGAACAGTGGAAGATTAGAAGGAGTTTTTGAGGAAATCAGTCCCTCAGCCTGAAGTCAACTTTTGTTACTAATAATTACATTTAATAATCTTTTCTTCAAACATTTATATTTAACTTAGCATTCACATAAACATCAATTATGCAACTATACATCGTCAAGTTTTAGTTCTAAGTGGTAGTTTTTTGTCTGCCTGAAATGCTCTTCATAACCAGGGTTTGCCATGACTCATGAAATCATAAGAACACGAACGCAAATAAATCAACGAATGGGTGGGATTTGTACCCATGGTAAGAGTGTCCTAAAACTCAGTTTTAAGACCAACTTTCCAAGGGTTCAAGCCCTCCCATTCAGTAATTTTGTTGTCTGGGACTTTCCAAAATGTATGAACAAAATGTCCTTTAATTTAGTAGTATGACCCTTGAGGGTTTAGTGCTTAGTTTTGATTGATTAATGTATTCTAATTTTGTAACAACTGTGTACTGTTTAAAAATGAGAGAACAAGTGACACACTTGTGTACTGTATAGTAGTAGTATATTATATGCAGGGAGAACTAAGCATATACCACATAGTATATGATCTGGCAGTTATACAGAGACCTTCACCCAGGGAGGCTGGGAATAAGAGTACATAGAGGCAAATGGTTTTTGGGATCTGACAAGCTGTTGGAGTGTGAGCAAGGTAACATTTTGTGAAGGGATTCAGGAAAACTGGTTTGCCAGATTTGAGTCCTGAAAGTGGGAAATACAATGTCTGTACTCAAAAGAAGGGGTTAGAGATATATGCTGTTTGGAAGAACATCTGAACTGCCATATCTGCATGACTCTGGCAAGACAGTGATAGTGTGAATTATGGTGAAGGTTTCTTTTTCAGGTCACCCTACCTCAGTGGGAGATGGCCAGTGTGTTTAAATAAACTGTTACTCTTTATAAAGTTTGCACTCACCTTGCAGCAATGACAACGTTGGCTCCTAGAGAGCTGAGCATCGTAGCCATGCCCTTGCCAAGCCCAGTGCCACCACCAGTGATGAACACAGTTTTGCCTTTAAAAGCATCCTTTGGTAGCATAGGTGTCTTTATTGCTGGGAAATATTTGGCCTGTGGTCCTTCATTTGGTTTATCTTGAATGAATGCAGATGTATGGACAGCTTGCAAGTGCTGAAAACACAATGACAATGAGATGTAAAGAGTTGGTACTGTCACCCAGGACGTCACCTCAGAAGGCTGACTGAGCCTAGAGCTATAACAAGTCTGTGTTAAACCTTCGATTTAACACACCTTCATTTAAGTAGTAGTATCAAAAATATGAAACAAAATCCATTGGGTCATTCAATTCAGAAACAATAGACAAGGTTCGTTGGTTACAAAACTGTCCACTGTAGAGATCACAATATCAACACAACACAATATCAACACAACACAATAACATAATATCAACACAATAAAACAATATCAACACAACACAATAAAACTATCAACACAACACAATAAAACTATCAACACAACACAATAAAACTATCAACACAACACAATAAAACAATATCAACACAACACAATAAAACAATATCAACACAACACAATAAAACAATATCAACACAACACAATAAAACAATATCAACACAACACAATAAAACAATATCAACACAACACAATAAAACAATATCAACACAACACAATAAAACAATATCAACACAACACAATAAAACAATATCAACACAACACAATAAAACAATATCAACACAACACAATAAAACAATATCAACACAACACAATAAAACAATATCAACACAACACAATAAAACAATATCAACACAACAAAACAATATCAACACAACAAAACAATATCAACACAACACAATAAAACAATATCAACACAACACAATAAAACAATATCAACACAACACAATAAAACAATATCAACACAACACAATAAAACAATATCAACACAACACAATAAAACAATATCAACACCACACAATAAAACAATATCAACACAACACAATATCATCACAACAAAACAATCTTGTCTATCTACCACAATCACCATTACCATCCATCCACTCCCTCCATCTGTCTGCTAAACTAAGCCTATAGGCAAATTATCTTAATTATCAACTATCTATACCCTCTAGGAAAAAGTAATTAAACAATCCTGAAGAAAATACAGTAAACATCTATTATCCAGTGATTAATTATTCATCTTTGCAACATAATCCACCAGTCTTGATCAACGTAGCAAAATGTAGTCCTGTAAAATCAAACAACCACTATACAACCAGTACCTCAGTTTAGTGGTCAATTACCACACAGTTTGCATATGGTTAAACAAATTGTATTTATTTTAATACTGTATAAAGATAATGTTGTTTACATGTAATAAAACATTGGTAGACACACAAGAAAGCCACAGCCCATAGCTTGATTGGTAGCGCACTCAACTCACGCACTGAGGTCAGAGAGGTTGATCCCTGGTACAGGTGGAAACATTAGGACGTGTTTCCCTAAGCCACTTGCTGTCCCTGTTCACCTATCAGTAAATAGGTACAGGTCAGCCATTACTAATCCGACAATCAGTTATCCGGTTCCATCAGTAATTCGGCACTAATTTTGGCTAGCATAATTCCAAATTTCATCATTATACCGACTCAAATGTCATCATTATACCGACTCAAATGTCATCATTATTCCGACTCAAATGTCATCATTGTACCGACTCAAATGTCATCATTGTACCGACTCAAATGTCATCATTGTACCGACTCAAATGTCATCATTGTACCGACTCAAATGTCATCATTGTACCGACTCAAATGTCATCATTGTACCGACTCAAATGTCATCATTGTACCGACTCAAATGTCATCATTGTACCGACTCAAATGTCATCATTGTACCGACTCAAATGTCATCATTGTACCGACTCAAATGTCATCATTGTACCGACTCAAATGTCATCATTGTACCGACTCAAATGTCATCATTGTACCGACTCAAATGTCATCATTGTACCGACTCAAATGTCATCATTGTACCGACTCAAATGTCATCATTGTACCGACTCAAATGTCATCATTGTACCGACTCAAATGTCATCATTGTACCGACTCAAATGTCATCATTGTACCGACTCAAATGTCATCATTGTACCGACTCAAATGTCATCATTGTACCGACTCAAATGTCATCATTGTACCGACTCAAATGTCATCATTGTACCGACTCAAATGTCATCATTGTACCGACTCAAATGTCATCATTGTACCGACTCAAATGTCATCATTGTACCGACTCAAATGTCATCATTGTACCGACTCAAATGTCATCATTGTACCGACTCAAATGTCATCATTGTACCGACTCAAATGTCATCATTGTACCGACTCAAATGTCATCATTGTACCGACTCAAATGTCATCATTGTACCGACTCAAATGTCATCATTGTACCGACTCAAATGTCATCATTGTACCGACTCAAATGTCATCATTGTACCGACTCAAATGTCATCATTGTACCGACTCAAATGTCATCATTGTACCGACTCAAATGTCATCATTGTACCGACTCAAATGTCATCATTGTACCGACTCAAATGTCATCATTGTACCGACTCAAATGTCATCATTGTACCGACTCAAATGTCATCATTGTACCGACTCAAATGTCATCATTGTACCGACTCAAATGTCATCATTGTACCGACTCAAATGTCATCATTGTACCGACTCAAATGTCATCATTGTACCGACTCAAATGTCATCATTATACCGACTCAAATGTCATCATTATACCGACTCAAATGTCATCATTATACCGACTCAAATGTCATCATTATACCGACTCAAATGTCATCATTATACCGACTCAAATGTCATCATTATACCGACTCAAATGTCATCATTATACCGACTCAAATGTCATCATTATACCGACTCAAATGTCATCATTATACCGACTCAAATGTCATCATTATACCGACTCAAATGTCATCATTATACCGACTCAAATGTCATCATTATACCGACTCAAATGTCATCATTATACCGACTCAAATGTCATCATTATACCGACTCAAATGTCATCATTATACCGACTCAAATGTCATCATTATACCGACTCAAATGTCATCATTATACCGACTCAAATGTCATCATTATACCGACTCAAATGTCATCATTATACCGACTCAAATGTCATCATTATACCGACTCAAATGTCATCATTATACCGAATCAAATGTCATCATTATACCGACTCAAATGTCATCATTATACCGACTCAAATGTCATCATTATACCGACTCAAATGTCATCATTATACCGACTCAAATGTCATCATTATACCGACTCAAATGTCATCATTATACCGACTCAAATGTCATCATTATACCGACTCAAATGTCATCATTATACCGACTCAAATGTCATCATTATACCGACTCAAATGTCATCATTATACCGACTCAAATGTCATCATTATACCGACTCAAATGTCATCATTATACCAACTCAAATGTCATCATTATACCGACTCAAATGTCATCATTATACCGACTCAAATGTCATCATTATACCGACTCAAATTTCATCATTATACCGACTCAAATGTCATCATTATACCGACTCAAATGTCATCATTATACCGACTCAAATTTCATCATTATACCGACTCAAATTTCATCATTATACCGACTCAAATTTCATCATTATACCGACTCAAATTTCATCATTATACCGACTCAAATTTCATCATTATACCGACTCAAATTTCATCATTATACCGACTCAAATTTCATCATTATACCGACTCAAATTTCATCATTATACCGACTCAAATTTCATCATTATACCGACTCAAATTTCATCATTATACCGACTCAAATTTCATCATTATACTAACTCAGAAATTGTGCAGATGGTTGTATGTAAATCCACAGCAGCAAGCCAGTGGAGGAGAAAGCAGTGATGAAAATGATGAAGATGTAGCAGAGTCTATATTGATAGGTTAATTAAGTGTATTCTAAGCTAACCACTCTGTAATCCGGTAAACTCACTAATCCGGCAAACTACAGGTTAGTGGACTGGTGTGGGTCGCATCTTGGGACAAAATTGACCTAATTTGCCTTGCATAACAAGGGGGCTTTCTATATGCAGTGGTACCTCGGTATACGCCCTTAATCCATTTCAGGACCTTGGACTTATACCAAACAGGACGTATACCAAACAAATTTTCCCGTATAGGGAAAACAATTAATCCGTTCCCATGAAAAAAAATCCTATTGTTATTGGCATATTATACATTGATGGGGTTGTATAAAATAATTTAAACACTGCTTAATACTAAAATATGTACATAATTTAAACACAGCTTAATACTAAAATACAGTGGTACCTCTACTTACGAGCAGCTCCCAACTCGAACAATTATGTAAGTGTATTTTTGTAGGTGCTTTTGTAAGTGTATTTTTGGGGGTCTGAAATGGATTAATCTAATTTTCATTATTTCTTATGGGAAAAAATTCCTTCGGTATCGGCACTTGAATAGCCGTCTGGAACGAATTAAGCTCGTAACTCGAGGTACCACTGTACATACATAAATACAAAAGAATTTGATGAAATAAATGTACATTTAACTTCACTTTACTTTGCTGAAAAGAGTCGAGTGCCTACTAGGATAGTGCTGAGAAGGGAGGAGGAGGAAATGTTATTGTTTGGAAGGAGAGTCCCCTTCTCTTTTCTATCTCTCTTGCCTATTTGGACCTGGTTGAAGCTCACCAGATTTGACTTTTACTAAAGATCTGTCCAAAGAACTTTGCTTCTGCCTTCTCAGGATATTTCGAAAATGTGACATTGTCTGGTCATTCCAGACAATGCTATTACAGCTTGTTTGGGGTGGTACTTCTCTGCAAAGCTTTTGATGTCCATCCATTTGACAAAGATTTCCTTGATTAATGAAGTAGGGGCTTCCTCTATCTCCTTTTCCGAGCCTGAAGAGAGTGCATCCATCTTAGTCTTGTGCTCCTCCTTCTCAAGTTCTTGCAGCTCCTTAGTGGTCAGCTCTTCCCTGTGCCCCTCCACTAACTCCTCCACATCACCATCATTCACATCCAGACCCACAGACCTGCCCAGAGAGACAATATCCTCCACTATAGACACAGCCTCAAACCCCTCAAAGTCCCTTTCAGCCACTGCTTCTGGCCACAAATTCCTCCAATCAGAGTTCATTGTTCTGTATGAAACTTCCTGTCAACCTTTGTCAATGAGAGTTATGCAATGGGCAATAGTAAAGTGATCTTTCCAAAACTCTCTCAGGGTTAACTCTGTGTCAGAGGTCACTTTAAAGCAGTACAAGTTCTAGCACACGAGTCGTATTAAAAACAAAGGTCGTATACGTACAGTGCCATTAGCAAACAAATTTATCCCCATAAGGAATAATGTAAAATAGACTAGTCCTTTTAGACCCCCAAAAATAAACTTACAAAAGCATTTAAAAAAATAAACTTACATAAAAGGGCGAGTTTCGGGACCATCGTAAACCGAGGTACCACTGTACCAAGAAAAAAAATTTGCGTCCAAACAGGACATACACCAAGTTGGACTTATTCCAAAGCGGACGTATACCGAGGTACCACTGTAATAGTATGTCATTGATGTCAACCAGGCCTGTATACCTTGTACATGTACTTGTAGAAATAAAGATTATTATTATTATTATTATTATTATTATTATTATTATTATTATAGTATGCAAGACATTTCAGGCAAACTAATCCTAATGCTTAAAAACTACTTAAGAATTAGACATTGACTATTAAGTAGTATTTTTTTTATGCAGTTAGCTACTATTATATGCACCCATCATTCAAGTGCTGGTTTACAGTGTCCCATTTCTGACACTTTCTATCAGAAATAGGACACTATAAATAATAAATAAATTTTTCAATTATTATCAATAATTTAATTTGTTTATGATTGTTTGTATTTAATAGGAACAGTTTGTTGTTGATCATCAGCCAAACAAACAAATTTTATCTTCAAAATTACTATACAAAACATACAATAATCTAAAGGCCAATAGGCTGCATACAATTTTGGCCAAAACTTAAGACTATAGCAACTTTAAGTAAAATTTACATACTTCCCTTTTTTTAACAGTTTAATACACAATATTAATAGGAACTTAAAAACAGATACAAGTTAATAATATGTACATAAAACATATATATAATTATCTAGGGAGCTCCAGATTTTAGGCCATTTTATGTACATCAAATTTTTGTAGAGGTTTAGCCGAACACTGGGAATGTCATAGAGATTTTTGTGTCTGGTATTGTGTCTGTGGGTCCTGTTGCAACTATGTATCAAGAAATTGTTTTAGTTCAGGGTTAATACTATTAGAATTTATGGTTCTGTAAATGTAGGTTGCACAGTAGTAAGTGTGAATGCTACAGTAAGTAGGGTAAGGTCTTTGAAGAGTGGGGGAGTGTTGTCTTGCATTGGAATGCATGATAATTCTTACTGTGGCTTTAGGTGAGTTGCTGCTGTTTATCCCCAGGCACAAATAGCATAAGTGAGGTAGGGATAGATGAGTGAATAATATAGTGAGTAGGGCTGATTGTGGTACGTAGTAACGTATCTTGGAGAGATCCCAACTGTTTTGGATACTTTTTTTGTTATTTGTTGGATATGGGTGTTGAATTTCAGGTTGCTATCAAGGTGCAGGCCCAGGAATTTGCCCTCATTATGTTTAGCAATAACAGTGTTGTCAATCGTTATGTTCAGCTGGGTAACACCTGATCTGTTCACAAACATAATGTAGAAGGTTTTGTCAATACAGTGGTACCTCTACTTACGAGCAAAATTCGTTCCAGTCGGCTATTCAAGTGCCGATACCGAAGGAATTTTTTCCCATAAGAAATAATGAAAATTAGATTAATCCATTTCAGACCACCAAAAATACACTTACAAAAGCACCTACAAAAATACACTTACATAATTGTTCGAGTTGGGAGCTGCTCGTAAGTAGAGGTACCACTGTATTAAGTGTAAATTTATTAGCAGTCATCCAGGTCGATATTTTTACTAGCTCTTCGTTAACAATAGTGTTAAGTGAGGCAAGATTAGGGTGTGAGATGACATAAGTCGTGTCGTCAGCAAAGAGAATAGGTTTAAGGTGTTGTGAAACATTAGGAAGATCATTGATGTATAAGAGGAAAGCAGGGGACCAAGGACACTTCCCTGTGGTACTCCAGTATCCAGAGGTCTTATTGATGAGGTTGTGTCCTTAATAGAGATGTATTGATGCCTGTTAGTAAGGTAGGATTTGATATACACCTACCATCCGACTTACGGCCGAGCTTGGTTCCGACCAACCGGTCGTAAGTCAAAATGGACGTAAGTCGAACCTTACTAGTGAATATCAACATCAGTTATTGTAATGATTTTATTTTGTTGTTTTATTGTGGTATTTCAATTTTTACTTACTTTTTACGCTGTTAGTACTGTATTTTATACTGTAAGGTTTAGAAGAAACACTGTGTACAACACAAACAGTTGTTTATTTCCCAGAACATTTGCATAGAAAACATGGTCTTAAGTCGAGTGGTCGTATGTTGAGCAGGTCGTAAGTCGGATGGTAGGTGTACTATGTAAGTGCGTGGCCTCTTGTGCCATAATGATCAAGTTTGTGGAGTAGGATGCTGTGGTCTACTGTATCAAAAGCTTTCCTTAGGTCGATAAAGAGTCCTAATGGATATTCATTTTTTTTAAGTGCTGTGTAAAGAAGGTCTAGCATTTTTACAATTGTGTCGTTTATGCTTTTGCTTTTCCTGAAGCCAAACTGGCAGGGGTTGAGGGTGCTTTGTGCTCTTATAAAGGAATATAATCTCTTGTGCACAAGTTTCTCAAAGATTTTGGATAGCAAAGGTAAGTTTGATATTGGCCTGTAGTTGTTTACATCTGTGGGGTCACCACCTTTGTGTATTGGTGTGACCCTTGCTATCTTTAGTGCTGGGAGGGTGTTGGTTTGTAGTGATTTGTTAAAGAGTAATGAAATAGCAGGCAAAAGAACATGAGCTGCTCATTTGTATAATAATAATGAACCTGCTTATCATACAAAACATCCACTTATATTATTATGCCTACTACATACACAGAACATTATTCTCCAATATAAACCCTCCTCTCAAACTCCTTCTCGAGAACTACAATAGCACTTGCATAACACAAGACACAAAACACTATTTAATATCCCTCGTGTCCATCTCTCCCTATGCAAAAATGCAATGCATATAAAGGGCCCTAAGATCTGGAATTCATTGCATGAAAATACAAAAGGGCCCCTGCCGACACACCACAAGACAAGACACAGATCACTATTTGACATACCCCGAGTCCATACCAACCAATGTAAAAATTCTATGCACATAAAGGGCCCCAGAATCTGGAATTCATTACCAGTAAATATTAAGTTAACCTTGTCTGAAAATCAATTCAAGACTCTTCTCAAAAATCACCTACTCACCCTATACTAAATACTCATATTGTAACAACTTTCAAACCCAATGTTATTTTACTTAAGATAATCTCAGTTTTATATTGTCATCCTCCTTAACACTTGTAGCAATTTCATATCATCATATTGTCATTTTAATAGTATAGTATCATCATATTGTAATTTTGAAATAAAATATACAACTAGAATAAACTCAACCAATCTCTCTAGTATTGTCTTTTTAATAGTATAGTATAATCATATTGTAATTTGAAATAAAATATATAACTAGAATAAACTCAATTAATTTCTCTAGTATTAAGTACTTAGTGAATAAGTATTTAGAATAAGCTGCCCCTAATGCCATGGCATGCCAGTGGCTCTCCTTGCATTACAGTTTTATAATTGTAACTACCAATACCTATGTATACTTGTAACTTGCAATGAAATAAAAATATTATTATATTATTATTATTATTATTATTATTACTTCATCTTCCAAAACTAACAACACAAACACTATATACTATCACCACCATCAGCTCAAAAAATTACCAAATTTTATAAGATTTCAAAACTAAAATTGTCTCAATCTCATTATGTATAATAGATTAAAATATAATTCTGTAACTTGTTATTTAACTACAGTACTAGTTAATTTAATTACGTACTAGGAAACCGCTACTACCTCTGTTGATATATAAAAAAACAATGTTCAATTCGAATCAACTATGATATACGTACTATATGTCTAGTACGTATTAAGTAGTCTGAAAAGCATTAGGTACAGTCTGCCCGAAAAACAGGCCGGGTCACCACTTGGAGAAGACCCGGGCCGGACATACCGGCGAACCTACAAGAAGAAGAAGATGCCCGAAATGCCTCGGCATGATAGTGGCTTAGCAAATCAATATTATAATTACACATTGTAAACTATGCAAAGAAATAAATTTTGAATTTGAATAAAAGAGGAACTTGAGCCAGATTTCCTTATTTATTTTTAAGTGACTTAATAATCGTGGTGACTTCTGTGGGCTTGGTTGGTGCAAGATAGGAGGAGGTTGGGAAATTCCCATCTAAGTAATCGCTTGCTCGGGCATTGGTACCTGGGATTTTACTGGCCAGATTTGATCCTATGGTTGAGAAAAAGTCATTTACCTTGTTAACTGTATGAATAGGCTATAGTTGGGTTTCATTCGGATTAGTTAGGGCAATATCCCTAGTTTTTCCAGTTTGTGGGTGCCTAGAATCTGAAAGAATGTCTTCCAGGTCTTTTTTATATCTCTTGTTTCAGTGAATCTATTGTAGTAGTGAATGACACATCAACCAGTCAGTCTCTCATGAAATAATGTGAATGACAACATTGTAGGGCTGATAAAGCCACTTGTGACAAAATATTCTAGGATTGATAAAGCCACTTGTAGTGAAACATCCTAGGATTCATAAAAACACTTGTGGTAAAACGTTCTAGGATTGATAATTACTGTATATAGCTAATATTTCAGTCATTGCCTGTCTTTCACTTCATTTTTATATGCCATGAAATTCAATGATTAAGTTCTGTAATACAGTAGGACACCAATAGTAATAAGTCTTGACTTTTTTTTTTTGTTATTCAAAGTAGTAGTAATTTACACACATGTTACTAGGTGTGATAATTGTACTTGTGTGTACCTGTACCCAAATAAACTTAATTACTATATGTATTTTGAGACTAATAATACAGTGATAGTGATGATGGTTGTTATATGTGCACCATCATCATGAGGTGAACAGGATTGTTCTCAAGTATTGCCAAGATAAAAGCAATTTTTATCATTTTCCTGTCTGTCGCTGTCTATATATTACTGTATGTCTTCATTTATTGTACTTTATCTAGCCTTCATTTATCATACTTTATCTATCCTGAGCATTCGGGAAGATTTTTGGTTATTCCTGGGCGAGTAGTATTTGATGAAGTCACCGACGTCTGCAAGTTTTCAAGGAAGCTTACTGGATGACTCGGTGAAATAAGTAATGATGACATACTAGATCAAGGTGCTGTCTTACTCTGGTATGTGAGTAATATTGTCTTACCCTGGAAGATGCGATAGTTATATTGTTTTATCCTGGCAGGTGAGGGAATATTATCATCTAACCCTGGTAGGTGAGGGAGTATTATCATCTTACACTGGTAGTTAGTTAGTTAGTTTGATATCTTTATTATGCACCCCATACCCATCCTGTGGGCGGTAGTCAAAAGATTACAGAGGTACATAATGGGTCCAGGGACTGGACCCCAAAGTTATGATAGCTGAGCAAGTTACAAAGGTAATGAACTAACAAGCTACAAAGGTAATGAACTCACAAGGTAGGTGAGGAATATTGTCTTACCCTGGCAGGTGAGGAAGTAATATTATCTTACCCTGGAAGGTGAGGGAGTAATATTGTCTTAACCAGGCAGGTGAGGGAGTAATATTGTCTTACCCTGGAAGGTGAGGGAGTAATATTGTCTTACCCTGGCGGGTAAGGGAGTAATATTATCTTACCCTGGTAGGTGAGGGAGTAATACTCTTACCCTGGCAGGTGAGGGAGTAATACTCTTACCCTGGCAGGTGAGGGAGTAATATTGTCTTACCCTGGAAGGTGAGGGATAATGTCTTACCCTGGCAAGTAAGGGAGTAATATTGTCTTACCCTGGCAGGTGAGGGCGTAATACTGTGTTACCCTGGCAGGTGAGGGATAATGTCTTACCCTGGCAGGTAAGGGAGTAATATTGTCTTACCCTGGCAGGTGAGGGAGTAATACTGTTACCCTGGCAGGTGAGGGATAATGTCTTACCCTGGCAGGTGAGGGAGTAATATTGTCTTACCTGCACTCCCTGGCAGGTGAGGAGTAAATTGTCTCTACCCTGGCAGGTGAGGAGTAATATTGTCATTGACACACTGGCAGGTGAGGAGTAATATTGTCTTACCCTGGCAGGTGAGGGATAATGTCTTACCCTGGCAGGTAAGGGAGTAATATTGTCTTACCCTGGCAGGTGAGGGCGTAATACTGTGTTACCCTGGCAGGTGAGGGAGTAATATTGTCTTACCCTGGTAGGTGAGGCAGTAATATTAGCTTACCCTGGCAGGTGAGGGAGTAATGTCTTACCCCGGCAGGTTAGGGAGTAATGTCTTACCCTGGGAGGTAAGGGAGTAATATTGTCTTACCCTGGCAGGTGAGGGAGTAATATTGTCTTACCCTGGCAGGTGAGAGTAATATTGTCTTACAATGGCAGGTGAGGGAGTAATATTGGCTTACCCTGGCAGGTGATGGAGTAATATTGGCTTACCCTGGCAGGTGAGGGAGTAATATTGTCTTACCCTGGCAGGTGAGGGAATAATTGTCTTACTGACAGGTGAGGATAATTGTCTTACCCTGGCAGGTAAGGAGAATATTGTCTTACTCTGCAGGTGAGTATATTATTTACCCTGGCAGGTGAGCGAGTAATACTGTCTTATCCTGAGCAGGTGAGGAAGTATTGCTTATCCTGGCAGGTGAGGGAGTAATATGTCTTACCCTGGCAGTGTAGGAGTATATGTCTCACCTGGCAGATGAGGGAGTAATGTCTTACCCTGGCAGGTAGGAGATATTGTCTTACCCTGGCAGGTGAGGGAGTAATATTGTCTTACCCTGGCAGTGGAGAGTAATATTGTCTTACCCTGGCAGGTGAGGGTAATATTGTCTTACCCTGGCAGGTGAGGAGTAATATTTCTTACCCTGGCAGGTTAGTGAGTAATGTCTTACCTGGCAGGTAAGGAGAATATTCTTACTCTGGCAGGTGAGGGAGTAATATGTTACCCTGGCAGGTAGGAGTAATTGTCTTACCCTGGCAGGTGAGGAGTAATATTAGCCTCTGGCAGGTAAGAGTATATTGTCTTACCCTGGCATGAGGAGTAATGTCTTACCCTGGCAGGTGAGGGATAATGTCTTACCCTGGCAGGTAAGGGAGTAATATTTCTTACCCTGGCAGGTGAGGGAGTAATATTGTCTTACCCTGGCAGGTGAGGGTAATATTGTCTTACCACTGGCAGGTGAGGAGTAATTGGCTTACCCTGGCAGGTGAGGAGTAATATTTCTTACCCTGGCAGGTGAGGAGTAATATTGTCTTACCCTGGCAGGTGAGAGTAATATTCTTACCCTGGCAGGTGAGGAGTAATTGTCTTACCCTGGCAGGTGAGGGAGTAATATTGTCTTACCCTGGCAAGTGAGGGAGTAATATTGTCTTACCCTGGCAGGTAGGAGTAATATTGTCTTACCCTGGCAGGTGAGGGAGAATATTGTTACCCTGGCAGGTGAGGGATAATGTCTTACCCTGGCAGGTGAGGGAGTATTGTCTTACCCTGGCAGGTGAGGGAGTAATATTGTCTTACCCTGGCAGGTGAGGGAGTAATATTGTCTTACCCTGGCAGGTGAGGGAGTAATATTGTCTTACCCTGGCAGGTGAGGGAGTAATATTGTCTTACCCTGGCAGGTGAGGGAGTAATATTGTCTTACCCTGGCAGGTGAGGGAGTATATTGCTTACCCTGGCAGGTGAGGGAGTAATAGTCTTACCCTGGCAGGTGAGGGAGTAATATTGTCTTACCCTGGCAGGTGAGGGATTTTAATATTGTCTTACCCTGGCAGGTGAGGGAGTAATATTGTCTTACCCTGGCAGGTGAGGAGTAATATTGTCTTACCCTGGCAGGTGAGGGAGTAAATGTCTTACCCTGGCAGGTGAGGGAGTATTGTCTTACCCTGGCAGGTGAGGAGTAATATTGTCTTACCCTGGCAGGTGAGGGAGTAATATTGTCTTACCCTGGCAGGTGAGGAGTATATTGTCTTACCTGGCAGGTGAGGGAGTAATATTGTCTTACCCTGGCAGGTGAGGAGTAATATTGCTTACCCTGGCAGGTGAGGGAGTAATATTGTCTTACCCTGGCAGGTGAGGAGTAATATTGTCTTACCCTGGCATGAGAGTAATGATGCTTACTGGCAGGTAGGAGTAATATTGTCTTACCCTGGCTAGGAGTAATATTGTCTTACCCTGGAGGTGAGGAGTATATTGTCTTACTCCTGGCAGGTGGGAGTAATATTGTCTTACCCTGGCAGGTGAGGGAGTAATATTGTCTTACCCTGGCAGGTGAGGGAGTAATATTGTCTTACCCTGGCAGTGAGGGAGTAATATTGTCTTACCCTGGCAGGTGAGGAGTAAATTGTCTTACCCTGGCAGGTGAGGGAGTAATATTGTCTTACCCTGGCAGGTGAGGGAGAATATTGTCTTACCCTGGCAGGTGAGGGAGTAATATTGTCTTACCCTGGCAGGTGAGGGAGTAATATTGTCTTACCCTGGCAGGTGAGGGGTAATTGTCTTACCCTGGCAGGTGAGGAGTAATATTGTCTTACCCTGGCAGGTGAGGGAGTAATATTGTCTTACCCTGGCAGGTGAGGGAGTAATATTGTCTTACCCTGGCAGGTGAGGAGTAATATTGTCTTACCCTGGCAGGTGAGGAGAATATTGTCTTACCCTGGCAGGTGAGGGAGTAATATTGTCTTACCCTGGCAGGTGAGGGAGTAATATGTCTTACCCTGGCAGGTGAGGGAGTAATATTGTCTTACCCTGGCAGGTGAGGGAGTAATTGTCTTACCCTGGCAGGTGAGGATAATGTCTTACCCTGGCAGGTGAGGGAGTAATATTGTCTTACCCTGGCAGGTGAGGGAGTAATATTGTCTTACCCTGGCAGGTGAGGGAGTAATATTGTCTTACCCTGGCAGGTGAGGGAGTAATATTGTCTTACCCTGGCAGGTGAGGAGTAATATTGTCTTACCCTGGCAGGTGAGGGAGTAATATTGTCTTACCCTGGCAGGTGAGGGAGTAATATTGTCTTACCCTGGCAGGTGAGGGGTATGTCTTACCCTGGCAGGTAGGAGTAATATTGTCTTACCCTGGCAGGTGAGGGAGTAATATGTCTTACCCTGGCAGGTGAGGAGTATATTGTCTTACCCTGGCAGGTGAGGAGTAATTGCTTACCCTGGCAGGTGAGGGAGTAATAGTCTTACCCTGGCAGGTGAGGAGTAATATTGTCTTACCCTGGCAGGTGAGGGAGTAATATTGTCTTACCCTGGCAGGTGAGGAGTAATATTGTCTTACCCTGGCAGGTGAGGGAGTAATTGTCTTACCTGGCAGGTG
>WNWK01038651.1:0-17834 GCA_009830355.1 Cherax destructor | reverse complement strand
CGTAAGTCTCCTCGGGGCATTATTAAACTCTTCCTGTAATATCAATTGAGTTCGATTATAGAGGTAACCTGGGGCCCTAACCACGTGTCCCCCTTTTCCCCGGGTAGCCTTTGTGGGGACGGCAAGTCCGTTTAGCCCGGGGGGCAAGTGAAATTTTCCCAAAATTATCAATGACCTTATACTGAACTTATCAAAAGGAAAGGTCCCTGTACATTGGGGGTTCCCAGTTGAATGCAAGGGGGGCCCCAATATTCCTAGACCATTGCTCGCCCTTGGTTCTGAAAGGTGTAAAAAAGGGGTGTCAAGGTCAGTCTCACTGAACTTGGGCACAAAAAGATGCTGCCTTATGCAAATCGAAGGACAGGTTGAGGAGCAGGTCTCACGCCTTTTTCCCCCTTTTTTGCCCTCTGGGAATGCTCTCTCTCCCCAAATTCTTCCTTTTCGTTGTCCTGCCTTCTAACTGAGCCATTTGCAGGTGATGTGCTCCATTCTCTTAAAATGGCCCCAGAGAGGGGCCCAAAAGGGGTGGTGGAAGGGGGAAAAGAGTCTTTTGGTCTTCTTGAGCCCCCCTTTTTCCTGATACCAGGAATCACTTTTCCCGGGATGGACTATTAGAAGCCCTTGTTTCATTTCCCTTTGGGGGAACCTTCCTGACATTTCCTTCCCAGTGATGATACCATCAAGAAAGGAACTTAGCCGGGGTGATTTCCCGGCTTAAACTGCATGTCGGGTCCTCTACTAGGACATGAACCGCTATATTGATTTTCTAACTCTGTTTCGGGGATTTGGAAATTTCAGAGGTATAGAGAATAAGATATTTCTTTAATAGACCGGATGGTCTCGTGGTATAACGGTTTTATATATCACCCCCAGTTTCTTCGTTATCTGCCAGCATGTCTGCAGTTTCAATATCTAAAATTTTATCCAAGTCAATTCATTAACCAGTTGCTGTATATGAGCTTCCATTAGGAAGATCAATCGTGTACATCCCGGACAGGCCTCCATTTTACAAACAAGCCTGTAACCACTTTGTTATAGTGCTATTTTAAAAAATTTTTAAAAAAAACAGAAATTTTCTCATCAAAGGGTCATCAAAAGATTCCTACAAAAAAAAGCAATCTTTTAGGTTTCTCTTTTTTATTAAAGATTAAAAACCTTAAAAATTTCTATTATGAATTTAAAAAATTCAATCTTTAAAACAGAACTTCTCATATGTTCACTATGAGCAAAACATATATCATTAATTTTTATCCCTTTATAATACAATAAATATTTTTCTCTAGACAGGTTGCTAGCCTCCTTCCGGGGGTCAAAAGATATATAAATATATATAATATATATATTATATATATATATATATATATATATATATATATATATATATATATATATATATATATATATATATATATTTATGTACAGACACAGGTATTTAAGGCCAAAGGGCTACACTGACGAAAAAAAGTTTTTCCCCTCGGAGACCATTCCTCAAAAAAACCCTTTTTCTGGGGATCAGTCAAAAAAAGGGGCAAACGGGCTCGATCACTTATTCCTAATTTCTTCGGGAGTTTCATCCGCCTTCTCAGACCGAAAATATCCCTAAAAAGGGCACCCCATAATTACTGGGATCTTCGGGGGAAGTGTAGGGGATTTAAAAACCAGATTCTCCACTAGACACTTCCTCGACTAGTGGAAGGGGGGCCTTTAAAAGGGGAAAGGCTTTCCAGCCAACTTGAGTGGGGGTTAAATAGTAAAATTGTCTGCTGGTGCATAACCACTTGAAACCGATTTAAATTTTTAAACATTTTTATGTACAAAGTAAACAATTTATGGCCAGAAAATTATTAAAAGAGAAAGCTCCCTTATTTTAGCTACTAAAAAAAATACCAATAATAAAATTTTTTGAAAAACCCAAAAATTATACATTAAACAACGGCCCTTTTAAAATGGTGAAAAAAGGGCTCCTTTGTCACTTCTAGTCATGTTGGTTGATGGTTTCATTCGACCTAGAGAGCAGCTTGGGTGGCCCCTTTTCCCTTGCCCCCTCCTGCTTTCCCCAAAGAGGTTGTCTTTGAGCATAATGGCCACTGGGGTTGAAAATGTGTAAACCGTGGATTGAATTGTTGGGGGGCTGTCACTCGGATGTAGAAAACGTCTTATTTCCCCAAAATATTCGTAAAACTTTGGCATAGGGGATGAAATCTTTTGGGCAAGCCTGAAGGGGGCCCAAACGTTTTTTTTCTCAAATTATTGTAGGCTAAATTACGAAGCTGTCGTTAACAAATTTCAAAACGGGTGATGGGGTGAATGCGGGAAAAAGTGCACCTGGTGGATGTGTAATGTACCCTTTGAGAAACAAAAATGACTTGAAAGTTTTTTTAATCTTTTTGGAAGGAAAATAGACGAAAACCAGGTGCGTGGATGACGGGCATGGCTGGCGCCTGAGGGGACGTACTCTTTTAAAATGTCTCGAATGAAAAGGTGCTGCGCGCAAGCAAAAAAATCGAAAAATTAGGGAAAATTATTTAACCATATGGGAAAAAATAGTTTAACTCACTGGCAACACAATGGTACAAGATTAAAAGGCCCTACGACGTTCCAATACGTAATTATGGCTTTAACCTTTGTATGGTGACACCTGGTAGCAACCCCTGTCACAGTTAGAAAATTTTTTAGGATTTTTTTCCCTTTTTTTTTTTTTTTTGCTATTTATTGTATTATTCCTTCCAATTTAAAAAATTGACGATTTGGCATCATAAGAAGGGGGGGAAATTTGTTTTAGTCTGGGGTATCTCATGACTTCTGCAAAAAAAACCCCTAAAAGGGTTAAACCCCAAGGCCCCCGGCCCAGATAACATCTCTCTAATTTTCCAAAAGATGGTGCCTCTGAACTGGCAACCCCCATTGCTCACAAATAAATTTGTTAATCACCACTAATAAAGTACCAGAGGGGTTCAAGGGGGGCCAAAAGTTACTCCTATCTTCAAGAAAAAAAAATGGGTCTATGTCAGAAACCATGGGCCCTTTTAGAAACCCCAGTGTAATACCCAAAATTCTAGAAGGGGGTGTACTGTCAAGTATTTAAAGAATTTTAAAAGGAAACAACATTCTCCAAATTTCCCAATCAGGCGGGGGTTTTACCCCAAACCGACACCCCAAATTAACCCCGAGGGATTCCCTGAGAACTTAAATGTCGATGGGGAACCTCATGGGGAATGGTAATTTTGGATTTTAAAAAGGCCTTCGATACTGTAAACCCCAATTTATTATGTAATAAACTTCAAGCTATCGGCATAGTTCCATAACGGGTTTTAAGCCCTATCTTGGCAATAGGAAACAAATTGTAAAAAAATCAACAAAACAGAATCAAAACCCCTCCGATGGCATGTGGGTTCCCAAGGTGGGTTTGGGCCCCTTTATTATTCCTGTTTTTTAAATAACCTTCCCCATCAGTGTCCAGTAAAACCCCTTTGTATGCGGATGACAGTGCCTTTTAAAATCGGTGAAGACCCACAATATATTGCTAATGTATTAACAGTGGAATCAAGTCCTGCAGCAAATGGCTAGTAGACAACAAACCCCATTAAAATTCCTTTCTGGAAAACGGGAAACCACACTCTTTGTTTGAAAATAAACTGAGAAGGGTAAATAATTGAAAGTGGGGTGTAATGGAGAATCCACCCTTTAGTTTCCTCAGAAAAATATCTGGGAACCCCCGGCCCATGCATGTCGGGGGAAAATTGATAAACAGCGAAATGGAATGCCAGACTGAAGTTCCTCTGAAGACAAGCACAGTTCTACCTGCTGAGGCTCGGGCCCTATTTACCCCTTATACAATGTCTTAGGGAACTACGCTTGCTCTTCATGGTACTCTACCCTTGCAAAAACTGAAAGATAAGCTGAAAATCCCCCAAAAACCCAAAATGATAAGATTAAATCCTGGCCCTGGGTCCAAGAGAACATGTAAGGCCAGGATAAATTTAAACAAAAATTGGATATCCCAAATATTGAAAAAAGGGAAAAAACAACAAGTTGAACAATTTTTTAAAAAATTGTCTAAAAGGTCCAGAATATTTTTGCTCCCAAATTTTTTGTAAACGGGAACCCAAAAAGGCAGTCATAGAATTGGGGAAGGCACAACTTTGTAGTACCCACAGTCACGGGCCCGGGCTTCAAACCCCTTTTTATTGAAAATAAAGGAAGAAACAGACTGCCTGAAATGTCAAAGCCAGTCATAGCATGAGCCAGTTCAAGAAGGGGCCCAAAAAGGTACCTAATGAATGTGGCGACAGAAAGGGGGGAGAATTATTTTTTTTTTTTTAGCTAACAAAAATGTAAATGTAAAAAACCCTTTTTTTTACCTTATTCCTAGTATTTTCCTTAATAGTATAATAACATATATCTCCTAATGTATAATTTGGGTATTAAATGGACCCCAATGGATTTTAAGTCACTCTGATTTTTAATTTTATCCTGGGTTTTCTAAAATTTTCGCTATGTGAAAATCTATGTAATTTTTTTGTTTTTTGTGTATACCTGAAAAACTACTTACTTCTTACAAGCCAATCAAAAACGTGGGGGAACATTTTGCTTACGTCAGTGGAATTTTTGTGTTTTAAAAGGGGGAGAAATTTTTTTAATATTACGCTAATGTCAACTCTAAAATCAAATTTATCTATCAAAATTAATCTAATATGACATAAAAACCAATATAAATAACATGAAACATGGTATATACTCAAAAAATGAATAAAATATTTCATTTTGTGACAAGGTCACAATCCTCCCAAGTAATTATCCCTCTGGCCAAACTTCCCATCCTTGCCCCTTCGGGAGCAGGATATAAGAGAAAACGGGTTTTGTGAAGCTAACTGCAAGATCTTTGTTACATGTGGGGGAAAATTCCCCCGGGGGGGAGGCCCGCTGGGGTTTTTGGCGATTATCTCGATCTAAATTATTGACTTATTTCAAGGGAGCCTTTTTTGAATTAAATGAAAAAAAAATTTTTCAAAAAACATAAATTATAGAAACTTTTTTGGACTGGCCCCCCTTTTGCACTCTGGGGGCACTGTTTTCCCAAACCTTGGGGACACTTCTCTCAGACTTACAAATTGGGAAAAAATTTTTAGCTAATTGCAGTAAGGGGGAAACCCACACTGCCTACACAATACTGGAAGGGGGTTACTTACTTGAAAAAAAAGGGGGGCTATTTTCCTGGTCTTCCTTTTATATAACCCCCCCAACACCTTTCAGGGGGAAACTTTGTCTGCAAAAGATGGTGAAAAAGGGGGCCTGTTTTGCACCCCAGGTTCCCTGGTTCCTTGGGAATCCCTTTAGGGAAATATACAGTAAATAACACTGGGTTCCCCGACTTGAACTTAAGAGGCCGGGTGGTACATACCAACACAAAGTCGTCCGTCCGCCTAAGACCCCCAAAATAAATTAATTTAAAGTTTCCCCGAAAACTGGCCAGATCTGGGGAAAAAAGCCCCAATCTTTGCAAAAGGGGGCTGGATGGGGGGCAGATGTCCCCCTTTTTTTGGGGTCTCCCCCTGGCCCCAGGGGCAGATGTTTGGGTCAAGGGGGGTGCTGTTTTGGTTCAGCTCTTCCCGTGTGGGTTTGGGCTGAAGAACGTAGGTCCAATTTTCCCGGCCGCCACACCGCCCGAAATTTGTGTGGGCTGCCAGTTTTCTCTAGCCAACATAACCCAATGCTTGCCCATTCAGGCCTATAACTACCTATATTAGGGTTTCTGGGCTACAGTAATTTTTACCTAACGTTGCCTTAATAATCCTACTATTAGTTTCTATCTGTACCCCGACTTGCCTAGGTGTTCCTAGGTGGAAAAAATCTATCAATTAAAATATACACAATAGTCACCTTCAAAGCTGGGGTGTGTGTTTTTTGGTTGGGAGTGTGGGGTTTTTTTAAAATCCGAGGGGCCCATCCCCGGTAGGTTTTTAAAGGGTCCTAACGGCTCATTTACCCGGGAAATTTTTTTTGACAAAAAAATTTCCACATAAATCAATTATTTTCCCTTTAAATTTTGGGGAAAATCAGCATAATTATATTAAATATTTTGGATTTTTGGGGGAAATAAAAAAGGGCAAGGTATTTTTTCCACATGTCAAAAAAATTAGCAACTTTTTTTTTTTTAACACAGATAAGATATTTTAAAAGGGGTGGGAAATTTTGGGGAAACGCATTATGTTTTTATATCAAATTCCAAAAACCCCCTTTCCCTAATGCCAAGTTTTTCTTCCTTCCAAATGTAATTTTCAGAAAATATTTTTTTTTTTTTAGTTAGTTTTTGGGGTATCTTATTGAAACTTACAGAGGGAAAAAGTTTTTATGAACCGTCTTTATGTACACCCAAAAAAAGGGAAAAACGGACGAGAAAAATACTGTCCAAAATTCCCTTACGCCTCTCCAAGTACCCCCGGCCCCTCCTCCCTAGTCCCGCGGATTTTTGGGAAAACGGGTAATGGTATCCTATGCAGGACCCAAAGACGGACTTTGGGGTTTGGGAAAGTACGGGGCCCTGGCTATGGAGTGTCCCTCGTAGGACCCGACCGCCAGGGGGTGATCAAAATGGATCTTTCAGGGACTGGAAGGCGTCACGACCATGGGGGATGACTTGCGGTCTTTAAGGCAGTGCGGGCCTTTGGAGACTGGCGGGGGTCACGGTCCCCGAAGGCAGTGCTGCCCCAAAAACATTGAGATGGAGGGTAATGTGGGGGCAGATGTTGCTGGCCTTGAGGGGAAGTGACATAGGACTGCATTACGGGGTCAATGCTCAGGTTTAAAGGGAAGGACGGGACGGGAAACCCGGGGGCTGAAAGAGTTGGAGAAAGTTTTGGGAAAAATGTCCTTCCCCATCGGATGAGGTGTCGGTGACACCCCCGAGGAAAAAGCTCCGGCATGTGGGCAGGGGAGGGCCCGTGGAACCGCCTCTTTCTCTTGTGACGGATGCTGCCCAAAAAAGGCTGAGTGAGGTGGAAATTTGGGTGTGGATGTCATCGAAAAGGGTTCAAGTGAACGGTGTGTTTGGAGTACACGGGCGCTCCCGGGAAAAGCGCGCGACAGCATCAGATTTTTATGATGTGTTAACCCAACCCGAGGCCTGGGAAAAAGGTTTTAAAGGGCATAGAGGGTGGATCTGGGGTTGTAAGGTTAAAACAAACAATTCAAAAGGGGAAAGAAACCAAAGAATTTGGGACCTGGTAAAAAGGGGAAAAGGGTTGATAGCGAAAAAGGCGATGGTTTGTGGGGTTTTTGGAAGGTTTAAGTGGATGAAGGGAAAAAAGGGGAGGGAAAAGACTGGGGGAGCTTGTGGGGACAGAGGAAATTTATCCATGAAAGCAAAAGGGGGAAAGTTTAGGATAGTTATCCAACACTCTTGTATGGGTGGGGAGACATGGGTCGTGAATGTTTCAAAAAGAAGGCTGGGGCAAATGGAGATGTCATGTCTGAGGGCAATTTTGGTGTTTAAAGGGAGAATCCGTAGTTTGGAGATTAGAAGGAGGTGTGGGGTTAACAAAAATTTATCCAGAGAGCTGAGGACGGGGTTTTTAATTTTTTTTTGGGCATATAGAAAGGATGGAGCAAAAAAAGAAAAGACTTCGGGGGTGTATAAAACTGTAGTGGAGGGGAAAGGGGGGGGGGGGTCGGCCCAGAAAAAAGGGTTTGGGGAAAAGGCTGAAGTGAGTGGTGGGGTGGTCGTGTTCCCCGTGTGGGGGTTTTTTGGGGGGCCCCCCCTTTTCTTTTTCAAAGTGTGTTTCCCCAAAGGGGGTGGGATGGGGTTTTTAAAATTTTTTTTCATTATGGATGTTTTTTTTTTTTTCCCTTTTTAAGTCACTGCCCACCCTTTTTTTTTGGGGGGAAAGGGGGGGACGGGAATTATGTAGTTGGGAAAAAGGATGTGACCCCAAGTCCCCAGACATTATTCGTGGTGTCCCAAAGGCCTTGTATCAAATTTGAGAAACTGCAACATTTGCAACCTATATTCTGATAATATAAGCAATTCTAAGACATATTTATTTGTGTTCTTTTTTCAAGTTTATTTATTTTTGGGCCATAAAAGGGCCCTTTTTTCAGAATCATTTGATTCCAACAAAGGTTAAACTATAGGTAACAGATTTCATCAGTTTTGGGTTTTTTTAAAATAAACAACGGGTTAAAACAAAAGGCACAGTAATTTTTGTTTTCCCAAAATTTTAACACATTTATAATATTGGGACATTATAAAAAAAATTGAAAAAATGTTACAAAAATATGAATATGGCCCCAAATGAGTACCCTTTTCTGTATTTATTTTGACAAACATTTTCATCAAAGGTATTTAGCATTTTTTTTTTTGGGGGAAAATTTCCCACAAACAATTTCTGGTTGAGTTTAGACATAGTTTAAACCCTTTGCAGAAGGAACAAGAAAAGGAAAGGGGTGATACTTTTTGTTGTTGGTGTTGCAATGTTTACATAAAACCCCTTTTTGAAAAACCCCGCCAGTGAAGTGTTTCATCTTTCTTGTATCATCATGATTTTTTTTTCCATAGAAACCCCGAAATTTTCATCAATTGAAGAAGACCGTGAAGTTGAACAACTTGGAGAGGATCTCGGGCCCCTTTGGGTTTCCCCTTTGGTTGGCTTTTTTGCTGAAGGGGGGGGGGGAAAAAACCCGGGAAAATCCTTGGGGGTTCATGTATTTCTTTTTCAGAGCAGCACAGTCATGCCTGTACAACAACCAGCCCTTGACAAACAAAGATCAATGACAAAATGAAACAGCCTCATGTACCAGCTTTTTTTTTTTTGAGTGGAGACTGGAGAGGTCCCCAAATATCATTCTTATCTATGCCCCCCGTATGGGCATTATAACCCCTTTTTGACTGCAGGAAAATCAACATCCACCTTTTTTGGGTTTTTCTCTTTGCTGTACCTCTTTAAACTTTGTCACAGGTTTGATGGCCATATCTTTTTTTCAATAAAGAAAACAACCTTACTGTCTTTCCAAAGTACAGCAAGGACACCACCCCAAAAACAGTAATCCATAACACCCCTTTTCCCATTTTTTTTCCATGTCATTGACAGACATAAGTGGGGTTTTCCAATTCTTGTGTCCCTTGCAGTGACTGTGTACCTGCAATTGAATGTGTATGCAGATATTTTCCCCTAGAGGCAAACTGGTAAAAAAAGTTATCTGCATAAATTGCACTGGTGTTTGTTTGGGTTTATAGTCTTTGCAAGGCAAATAAAACCTTGGAACTTATAGGGTTTTTCTCCTCCTCTGTTAGGGGTAACATTTTGATAATCAAAGGTTGTTTGACCTTGATACATCATTATGTCATTTTTTTTTGGTACCCCCATGTTTGTAGTCAGGTAATGGGATTTGCATGTCCGGGTTTTCTCCAAGTGGCACTGGTGTTTTGACAATTGTTTTATCAACCTCATCTTCATTTACTTGTTTTCGTATATTTCCTTTTGTTTTACATAACTTGCGACTTCTAGTAGACAAATCTTCATGTTCATTTTTACTTGAAGAGGAAGCATCTTCCCTGGTGGCTCATATTCATCCGCAGAATCCACTTCCTCATTACTGTCAGTTATCACATAACTCTGGCACAATGTAATCCCTTTTCTTTTTAGCCCTTGATCCATAAAAACATTTGTGTTTAATGAAATGAACAGAAAAAACAAAATGAGCATCGGGGAAAATTTTTCAAATTTTTTAAATTTACAATAAAAGTACTCATATATCAATGTATTTGATTCAGCATGCAATTGGTAGAATTACTGACAAAGATGGCCTTATTGTTATTTGTTAAACCATGTATATGATACCTTCATTGGCAAATTTGTTATCACCATTGTCTGTTTTTCCTCCATATGTTAAATCAGTGGCATGTGACATCTATACATGTCAGGCAATTATAAATGATACCAAAAAAGTAAACAAAACTTCAAGTGCATTCATTTGTTTTTTTTTTAAATATCTCAGTAACTTCCCACCTTTCTGGAGGGTTTAAATTGGTGAAATATCAAGAGAGTCAGGTTGGAAAAATCCTCCTTCAACACTTCAGACAGTACTGAAGACTTCTTCAGCTCCCAGCCAATAGCACAACTATCCCCAAAATACGCCAATTAAAACCCGCCCAAAAGGCTTGTGATTGGTTGTATTGAAATATGAAGTCTGATGATAGCGGCTCATGGCACCATGCCATTTTTTTCCACATTTGATAACAAAAAAGGGGCTTGACAAATGGGGGTAAAAACAATTGGGGGATGTTTGTTGAAGGGAAAAAGATAGTGCCCCCCCATGTTTGTAAGGGGGATTATAAACTAGACAGAATTTATGTTAGGGCCCTCTATTATGGTATGTTTTTAATACTGACAGCTGCCTTTCCTGATCATCAGGCAGTTTTCAGGAGGTGGGTGGATACTTTGCCTATGAGGCACAGGGGTTACTGGAAGCAAAATACGTACTAGGTTTTAATGAACGAGGAAGGGTTGGGGGTTTTGAAGAATGGTGGGAAGCAAATAAATATGAGGGTGAGGGGGTGAGGGGGGATTGGGTGTTGGTGACGAGGTGGCGAAACCTGCGAACCATAAATTTTTGGTGGAAGCTAGAAGATTTAATACCATGAAGTATGGGTTAATGAATTATTGAGGATAGAATGCAGCAATATCATAGAGAAGGGCAGTAACGGGGTGTAGGGTTGATGAAATGGAGAGCTTGAAGTCATTAATTAGGGGACTGCATAATGAACAGTACGATGCAGTGAGGGTACAGGTAGCTGTGGAAGAGGTTTTATGGGGAGACAGACCTTCAGCCTGTGTTTTACGAGCACAGCAGCAGAGGAGGCAGGCGACTACCATCCCTTTAATAAAGGTTCATTTTGATGTCTGGGGCTTCAGGGGAAAGGGCAAGTCTTGCAAACCACTGAAGCGATGGTGTTTTGTGGCTAGATGGTATGAGCAGTATTGGAAAACGAAGGGAATGGAAGAAACCACATTGTCTGACATTTGTGAGGAACGTCGTGTAATCTTAAGGAATGGGACAGGATAGTGTTGGGGGGAGCCATTGTGGAGGGGTAAATTTTTAAGGCACTGTTCGCTATGGCAAGGGGTAAATCCCCAGGGTTGGATGGTATTCCGGTTGAATTTTATGTATTGTTTGCGGCTGTTGAGGATGATGATGTCGGTGAGGGATCCGGGACAAATTAAGATTAGGGTTATGTATAGTGTGTTGATGGGAGATATAAGGGATCCTGTAGTTCCCTTATATCCTATGTATGACTGAGGAAGCATTTGGAGTATGTTCGCGAAATTACGCATCCCTCCGAGGAAACGAGAAGTTATGTATAAGTTTTTACATGGAATTTTACCTGCTAGAGTCTCGTTATTATATCGGAAGGTGGTGGAGGATAGATCCTGTAGAGTCTGTGGGGTTAATGAGACTGCATTTCACGTAGTGGACTTCTGTGGGTGTTTCGAGGGATTGAGGCGATGGTTCGCTCCTGTGTTAATTTTGGTGACAGGTTGTAGGAATGTTTAAGTATCAAGGGCGTTGAGTTTGGACTTGAGTGGCGTTATGATACAGCAGCTAGAGCTGCGGAGTATGTTGTTATTGATAATATTTATATCATGCGGGTTTTTCGTGAGGGAGGAAATATGGAAGCACGACGTATTCTGGTGGCGAAGTTTTATAGAATGATGTGTAGGAATAAATTGTTGTATGGCAGTAAGCTGGGGAAGAGGTTCACGAGGGATTATTTGAGTTTTAGTGCCCGGGGTTTAAAAGCATTATGACCGTGCCTGGTGGGTACTGGGCTCCTGGTGGGTGGGGAGGGGAACGGGGTTTAGTGGGGTTCCGGGGTGGAGTTTCGGGGAAGGGGGGCAGCATGTTTTGGGAAATGTTTTGGGGATGATGATTGTATGTTGTAAGTTGGATTAAAAAAAATATAACCTTTGTGGGTTACATATAAATGGGTATAGTGTATCTGAACACTTGTATCACCAATTGGGTTCGGGGGTGAGACTCAGCTCCTGGACCCCCTCTTCGCCCCCTACTGGGTCTCTGTTTTCTGCTCTATGAGCTTTATCATACCTCGTCTTAAAACTTGTTGGTTCCTGCCTCCCCTATATTTTTCCCAGACTATTCCACTTCCTGCACTCTGTGGCTGAAGAAATTTTCCCTAACATCCCTTTGACTCATCAGTCTTCAGCTTCCAGTTGGTTTGTTTCTGTGCCCCCTTTTGGGAACACCCTTCACTTTGTGTGTGTGTGGTGTGTGTGTGACTCACCTTTTTGTGGTTCAGGGTCAGTCTAGCTTCTACCCTCTTACTCCACTTCACACCCCCTGTCCAGACATCTTTCCCAAAGATGTATGGAACCTCCCCCCCTCCCCCCCTTTGCTTTTCCCATTCCACCTTTTGATGAAAAATTTTCAAACCCCCCTGATTCATTTGAGTTTAATTTCAACTCCCCCCTTTGTTTTTTCCCATCTCTGGAACATTCTTCTTTCCATTGTCACCCTTTTATTTTTTATCTTTTCCCATTCCTGTCCCCCAGTGTCGTGGTCTTTTCCCCTTCCTCCCGGGCCCCCCCCCTTAACCGGGGAATTGTTAAAAGCCTTTTTTTCTCTCTTCTTTAGTGGGCTTGTTGGGGTTCCCAACTTTTTATACTCCAAGGGGAAAACCCAAAGGTAAGGGCCCTGAAGTTCTATTTAAGATGGGAATTTTGTTCTTTTATCTTCCCCCATTGGATTATTTGGTTGGGGGCCCAGGGGAGGGGCCGGTGTTTTCCCCCCAAGTCTTTTTTTCCTTGAGGGTTTTTGGGGGCCGGCCCCCCGATTTACCGTTGGGTTTTTTTCCCCTTCCCCCAAATTTTTGACTTTGCCTTGGGGGGTTAACTCCCAAAAAATTGCGGACCACTTGCATTCCAAATTTTGTAGTTCTGCCGGTCCTCTAATTAATTCTTCTCATCAACTTAATCATTCAAAAGGGGACCTTATTTTTTTTCCTTTTTTGTTCACAAAAAAGAAACCCCGGCCCCCGGGCCACCCTTGGACCCCCCTCTCACCGGGGCCCACTTCCCCCCCCAAAATTTCCTTTTGAAAAAGCCCAATTTGGCCTTCCTTTTTCCCCCCGGTCCCCCTTTGAAAGGGGGTTTTCCCCTTCAAATCCCAAAAATTAAACCCCCCCCCCTTCCTTTTTCGCCACCCTGTCATAAACTCCAAAGGGTTTTTGAAAAGGATTTCCGTCCGAAACCGTGTTGGCCGTCGTTGATAAGCTCTTCCTTTCTGGTGCCCCCTCTTTTATTATCTTCTCCATGACCTTGCATCTATTGTCAATGACACTGGTCTGTAGTTTAGTGCCGTTCCCGCCTTTTTTTTAAAAATTGGTCATTTGCGTCTTCCCCTACCTTGGTAGTTGCCCCGTTTCGATAACGTGTTGAAGATTGTTTTTAGGGGTAATGCTCCTCTCCCCTCTCTCAGGCCCAGGAAAATGTTACCCCCCATCCCTTTGGGTATCCAGCTCCTTTTAGCCTCTTCACTTCCTCCTCAGTTGTTTATTGTGTCCGCCTTGATGGTGTCCCCCCCTCCCCTTTCTGGGGGCCCTTCTATCTCCTCTTGAACACCTTTTGAATCTATTTGAGCCCCCCACATTCACGGGCATTTTTTGGGCCCTTTCCTTCCTTCTTCAGCCTGATCACTTTCCTTTTCTGTTGTTCCCCCTTTTAAAGTGCTGCCAGCTTCGGGGAATTTGGTTTCGCTGCTATTCATTCTTATGTCTTGGCCTCCTTCACCTGTGCATATTCGTTTCGGCCTATGATGCTCTTCGTTTTTCCGGGGTTTTTTGCCTTCTATACTTTTCCATTTCTAGCCCTTGGGTTTGGCCCCCCTGCCCTTTCGGTGAACCACGGCCATCCGGCTTTTCGTTGTTTTTTTTTTGGGACAAACCCTCCCCGCTTCAGCATATTGTTTCAAAATTCCATCATCTGTTTCTGTTTCCTTCCCGTTCTCTGTCCCCCGAACCCCATTTAGGGGAAATTTTCATGCCCGTATCCCCTTTTTTTGTTTTTCTTTTTCTTAAGGTGAATTAAAGGGCCCGTCTCGCTGGTTCATCCCCCCCTCTCCCTTCGGGTTTGGGACGAAATTTTCCCGTACCACCTCCTCATCTTGCCCCCCACGTATCTTGGGCCCCCATGTCCCAAGTTCCCCAGTCAATTTCCTTTTGGGTTAAATACCCAGTCAGTGCTTTGCCCTGCCGGCCCTTTTGGCCACTTCAGCCCGGGGTCAACCTTTCTCTGTTACTTCATCATACTCTTGCCTTGGCCTCCTGCTGTTCTGGGGGGGGTTTACATTACTGCAATTACCACCTTGGGGCCCAGACTGTACTTCCTTTTTGTAATCTCCTGCTTCTCCTCTGTTTCCCCTCTCCAGCTCATCAAAAAACCCATTGGTTTGATCAGCAGTCCACTCCTCCACCCCCCCTTTTTCCCCCTGTCTTTCCTCAGGATCTGGTATCCCATTGGGGAAAATGGCATCTGATATCATGCCTGTGAGCTTGGTTCTGTGAAGTATTTTGTCCAGTGATGCCTCTTTGACTTTTCGTGCCCTCCTCCCCCTTTTTGTTATTCCATCAGCATTTTTGTACCATCCTTAGTTGCCTCTCTACCACTGTGTTTTGGGGGGGCTGTGAGGGGGGGGGGACCTGGGGACTTGGGGGTTCTATAGTGGAATGTTGGGGGGGGTCTGAGTGTGGGTTGTAGTTTGTGTTGGGATAGTGGTTTTGGGGTGGGTGTTGGGGGTGGTTCTGTGTGCTCATTCTTGTTGATCTGCCCTGCTCTGGTTGTCCCCCGCATTCTCTCCTTGTCTCTCCTCCTACTCCCTTTTCCTTTTGTCCTCTCCCCCACTGCTTGTTCTGTTTTTTTTTTGTCCCGGGCAGAAATCCCTCCTGTATTCTTCCGTTTCCTTTTTCGGTTTCTGGGGGGTTCTGTCCCCTTTTTTCTGTCGTGAGAATCAGCAGGGTCGTTTTCTCTCCCCCGAATACCCCCTATTCTCTGAAAATTTAAATTCGACATTCCCTTTTTTACCCATTTCTTTGAGAATGTTCTCAACCCTTTCTTTCTGCCTGTGTCTTTGGGTGTTCTTCTTCCCCTCTCTCTCCTTCAGCCCATGAAAAACCGCCTATTCCCTCTCCTCCCCCGCCTTTTTCCCTCTGGCTCTGGTTCCTTCTGAAGGCCATTTTCTCCCTTTTTTTTCCTGTAGCTCTTGGTGGCATGCTCGTGCCTCTTTGTTTCCTATTCCCTCTCCACCTGCTCCCATCTGCTCACCCCCATCACCCTTGGCCCTGTTTGGTGGGCAGTTTGGGCGTAGCTAAGTTTATCACCTTTTCCTATGGGTTTAATGCTTTGTTTTTCTGGTCGCCCCCCTGTAACCTGCTTCACCTGTTTCCCTCTTTTTCCAGGCCCTTTTCCCGGGGTTCTCACTTGACTTGTGGTTTTATTCTTGGGGTTTTGGGACAGAAAAGGAATTGTATATGTGAAGAAATATATTTTAACGATGATACATTTGGGGCATGATTTCTATCTTGGTTCTCATTCTTTGTTATTATTATTTTTTTCCCTCAGTAGGTATATAATTGATCTTTTGGGTTTTAAGTGACTGTCAAATATATTCAAGGTTAAGGTGGGGAAACCATGTATTTTATATACATTTTTTTTAATAAAAAAAATTGATATTCATAACCTGATCTTCAGTAAATCTTGTTATGGGAACTGTACGTGTAGTGGTGCGGTTATTAAGGAAATAGTTAATCTCTGGAGATGTAAAAAAGTGTCGTGCAGAAGTGTACGTGTGTAGGAAAAAAATGTAAAAATTTTTCTCGCTGGTATATTCATGTAGGTACCCTTTTTTTAAAGTGTTTAACTATGATGCTTGTGTTTATTATTTTTTCAAACTTTATATCGTTAATTAACGTAAATTACTGTTTTGGTTTAAAGGGTTTGGGGTCTTCGAGGCACTGGACGGATCTAGTCAGTACCTGACCCCAACCGGGGTGTGGTTCGTACGTCGTTTGCGTGGGCGGGAACGCCTGGTTTATCAGATGATCCCCTGGGCTGGGCTCGACCCCCGGGGGGCTTGACCCCGAAACCCTCTCAGGGCAAGTCCATTGTGGGGAGGGGGTCGGGGAAATGTGTGCTGTATCTGAGCTTCAGCAATATGAAACCTTTGTATTTGTTCCTAGGGTTTTGAAGGTTAAGTTGGGTATTTGGGAAAGGACTAGGGTTTTACCAAGAGATTTTGTTCCCTGAAAAAAAAACGCGTCTATAAATATTTTATGTATTTTGACAAAATTTAAATGAACAATGTACCATTATCACAATATTGAGATAATTTTAACTTTTTCAAGTAGTGGTATGTTTAGGCATTACTTGTATATATAGTGCAGCTGTTTCATGGGTTGTTTTTGTTTATATTTTTTCTGTTGTTTTCCAAATAACTTCATTATTATGTTTATTTAAGTGAAAAAGTTTTTATATTTTTATAGCCAGGCAAAAGGGGAAAGTTTTCACATGTGTGGGGGGGGGGAGGTAAGTAATGCTGTTTTTGCATCATTATATTACTTTCAAAAAAGCTATATGTTATTCCCTTCTTAGAAGCAGGTGGTTTGTTAGTTAGCTTTTATTCCCATTCTTATGATGTATTTATTCAGTAGATTGGTAGTGAAAAGTTGATTTCTTGTTCATCCCCAGTATAATTGTTCATATTAATATTTTCCTACATATGTATATTTGTACAAGAAGTTTTAAAAAAAAAAAAAATAACACTGTAAACGTTTTTATACACCCATGTTCTTATTCACTAATATATTCAACAGTCCATGTACCTTTCGAAATGTCTTCAACGGGTTTGAAATGTCATCACTTGTCCCAAAAAATTTTTACTAATGAACTCTATGAGTATGGATAATGTTCACGCTGCCCAAAATTCCCGGCGATATTATAAGAGGATTACTCTATTACTATTGACACTTTAAACCCTTATTTTTGCTTCAGATCTTCTTAATGATTGTTCGAACACGAATCAGCATTGGGAAATACACAGATTGACCACGAATTTACGTTTCATGCTGATGACCGTTGTTAATGTTCGTCACGGTTCACTCACTGGGTTGATCTTGAAAAACCTTGCATACTAGATAAATTTGGGGTCGTCTTTGCCTTCTTATGTGGCGTAAAGTCGAAAAACATGAATTCCGCCCTCAGTAGGTGGCTGAGTCAAGAAAGACAATTTTCTGATTCTGACAATTTCGTTAAATGAATCTTACTAAGTATATAATTAAACAAAATATTTTACCCCATTTTGGTTTATGAATAGGGTATTTTGGGAAAAAATTAATTAATATTCTGGGCTTCCGGCAGGGGGAAAAAGGGGTCTGGAGGGCCCCACCCAGTTTATGTTGTTTTTATCTGCTTCTGTCCAGCTTCAATATTAAATCTGCTTGGTTACGAGCACGTGATAAGATGTGCAAACTTTAAAAAAACCCTTTTACAAGTGTGACCATGGTGTAATAGCACACAAAATGCGTGATAAAGGAATAACAGGAGAAGTTGGTAGATGATCTTAATTTCTAAATAGAAAACAAAGAGTAGTAGTCAAAAAATTGAGGCGGCTACGGGGAAAAAATCTTTCCCAAAGGACGTACTGCTCCCATCTTGTTCCTCATCCCCATATGGACATAGACAAGGGTATAAGCCCCAGTGCCGTTCTTCCTTTGCAGATGACACCCCAATCCATGACAGTGTCCCCCATTGAAGACATTAAACCCCCAA
>WNWK01038650.1:0-17835 GCA_009830355.1 Cherax destructor | reverse complement strand
GTTTAATCCGATTTTTTTTAGCTAAAAAATTTTTTTTTGCCAGAAAAGTACTCAAACCCCCCCTAAATCGTCGAAATATGTAAAAAAAATACCATTTTAAACTTTTTTTTTGATATTTTTATTGTTTGATGTATTTTTTGAAAAATAATATGAATATTCTATAAAAATATTGATTTTTATAGATTTTTAATGGGATTTTTTAAAAATATGTAAATAATCATAGATCCTAAAAGAAAATCATAAAATTTTGCTTACTTTTCCCATAAATTTCAATTGCAGTAGAAATTCTATTTAAAAGTGTGATAATCTAAGTATTTTAGCTAAAAAAGGAGTTTTGCCAGAAAAGCACTCAAACCGCTCTAAAACGTCGAAATATGCAATAAAATAAGATTTTAGCACATTTTTCTGAGCTTTTTAATGTTTCATGTATTTTTCGAAAATAATATGAAATATCCTATAAAAATATTGATTTTTATAGATTTTTTTTATATTTTTTAAATATATGTAAATAATTAATATATATAAAAAAATGCTATAAAACTTGATTTTATTGCATTTTTTGACGATGTAAGGCATTTTCAAGGATTTTCTGAAAAACTATTTTTTTGTAGATAAAATACACCTATGGGTAAGGTTCCTAAAAGAAAATCATAAAATTTTGCTTACTTTTCCCATAAATTTCAATTGCAGTAGAAATTTCATTTAAAAGTGTTATAATCCGAGTATTTTAGCTAAAAAATGAGTTTTGCCAGAAAAGCACTCAAACCACTCTAAATCGTCGAAATATGTAATAAAATACCATCTTAGCACATTTTTTTGATATTTTTATTGTTTGATGTATTTTTTGAAAAATAATATGAATATTCTATAAAAATATTGATTTTTATAGATTTTTAATGGGATTTTTTAAAAATATGTAAATAATTAATAAATAATAAAAAATGCTATAAAACTTGATTTCATTGCATTTTTTGACGATTTAAGGCATTTTCAAGGATTTTTTGAAAAACTATTTTTTTTAGATAAAATACACCTATGAGTAAGCTTCCTAAAAGAAAATCATAAAATTTTGCTTACTTTTCCCATAAATTTCGATTGCATAGAAATTTTATTTAAAAGTGTGATAATATATGTATTTTAGCTAAAAAATGAGTTTTGCCAGAGAAGCACTCAAACCACTCTAAAACGTCGAAATATGCAATAAAATACGATTTTAGCACATTTTTCTGAGCTTTTTAATGTTTCATGTATTTTTCGAAAATAATATGAAATATTCTATAAAAATATTGATTTTTATAGATTTTTAATGTGATTTTTAAAAATATGTAAATAATTAATAAATATTAAAAAATGCTATAAAACTTGATTTTATTGCATTTTTTGACGATTTAAGGCATTTTCAAGGATTTTCTGAAAAACTATTTTTTTTTAGATGAAATATAACTATGAGTGAGGTTCCTAAAAGAAAATCATAAAATTTTGCTTACTTTTCCCATAAATTTCAATTGCAGTAGAAATTCTATTTAAAAGTGTGATAATCTGAGTATTTTAGCTAAAAATGAGTTTTGCCAGAAAGCACTCAAACTGCTCTAAAATCGTCGAAATATGCAATAAAATACGATTTTAGCACATTTTTATGATTTTTAATGTTTCATGTATTTTTGAAAATAATATGAATATTCTATAAAAATATTGATTTTATAGATTTTTAATGGGATTTTTGAAAATATGTAAATAATTAATAAATATTAAAAATGCTATAAACTTGATTTTATTGCATTTTTGACGATTTAAGGCATTTTCAAGATTTTCTGAAAAATATTTTTTAGATAAAATACACCTATGAGTAAGTTCCTAAAAGAAAATCATAAAATTTTGCTTACTTTTTCCATAAATTTCAATTCAGTAGAAATTTTTTAAAAGTGTGATAATCTAAGTATTTTAGCTAAAAAATGAGTTTTGCCAGAAAAGCCCTCAAATTGCTCTAAAACGTCGAAATATGCAATAAAATACGATTTTAGTACATTTTTCATGTATTTTTCGAAAATAATATGAAATATTCTATAAAAATATTGATTTTTATAGATTTTATATGGGATTTTTTAAAAATATGTAAATAATTAATAAATATTAAAAAATGCTATAACACTTGATTTTATTGCATTTTTTGACGATTTAATTCATTTTCAAGGATTTTCTGAAAAAATATTTTTTTTAGATAAAATACACGTATGAGTAAGCTTCCTAAAAGAAAATCATAAAATTTTGCTTACTTTTCCCATAAATTTCAATTGCAGTAGAAATTCTATTTAAAAGTGTGATAATCTAGTATTTTAGCTAAAAAACGAGTTTTGCCAGAAAAGCCACTCAAACCGCTCTAAATCGTCGAAATATGCAATAAAATACCATTTTAGCACATTTTATGATATTTTTAATGTTTCATGTATTTTTATGAAATATCTATAAATATGATTTTTATAGATTTTTAATGGGATTTTTAAAATATAAATAATTAATAATATTCAAAAATTTTTTTGATAGTTTAAGGCATTTCAAGATTTTTAAAAACTATTTTTTTAGATAAAATACACCTATGAGTAAGCTTCCTAAAAGAAAATCATAAAATTTGCTTACTTTCCCATAAATTTCAATTGCAGTAGAAATTCTATTTAAAAGTGTATAATTAGTATTTTAGCTAAAAATGAGTTTTGCCAGAAAAGCACTCAAACCGCTCTAAACGTCGAAATATGCAATAAAATACATTTTAGCAAATTTTATGCTTTTAATGTTTCATGTATTTTGAAAATAATTATGAATATTCTATAAAAATATTGATTTTTATAATGAGTTTTGCCAAACATCAAACCTTAACTCGAAATATCAATAAAATACATTTACAATTTTATTAATTTATGTTTTAAATATATAATATTTATAAAATATTGATTTTTATAGATTTAATGGATTTAAAATATTAAAAATAATAAAATTAAAAATTGATTTATTGCATTTACGATTTAGGCATTTTCAAGGATTTTCTGAAACTATTTTTAGATAAAACACCTAAGTAAGTTCTAAGAAAATCATAAAATTTTGCTTTTCCATAAATTTCAATTGTAGAAATTCTATTTAAAGTGGAAATCTATTTTAGCTAAAATGAGTTTTGCCAAAACCTCAAACGCTCTAAAATCAAATATCAATAAATACATTTAGCACATTTTCTGAATTTAATGTTTCATTATTTTCGAAAATAATGAAATATTCTATAAATATTGATTTATAGATTAAGATTTTTAAAAATATTAAATAATTAAAATTAAATGTATAAATTGTTTATTGATTTTTACATAGGCATTTTCAAGTTTTTGAAAAATTTTTTAGATAAATACACCTATGAGTAAGTTCCTAAAAGAAAATCATAAAATTTTGCTTACTTTTCCCATAAATTTCAATTGCAGTAGAAATTTTATTTAAAAGTGTGATAATCTAGTATTTTAGCTAAAAATGAGTTTTGCCAGAAAAGCACTCAAACCGCTCTAAAACGTCGAAATATGCAATAAAATACGATTTTAGCACATTTTTCTGATTTTAATGTTTCATGTATTAAAATAATATGAAATATTTATAAATATTGATTTTTAATTTTAATGATTTTTAAAAATATATAAATAATTAATAAATATAAAAATGCTATAAAACTTGATTTTATTGCATTTTTGACGATTTAAGGCATTTTCAAGATTTTCTGAAAAACTATTTTTAGATAAAATACACTATGAGTAAGATTCTAAAGAAAATCATAAAATTTTGCTTACTTTTCCCATAAATTTCAATTGCAGTAGAAATTTTATTTAAAAGTGTGATAATCTAGTATTTTAGCTAAAAATGAGTTTGCCAGAAAGCACTCAAACCGCTCTAAAACGTCGAAATATGCAATAAAATACCATTTTAGCACATTTTTCTGAACTTTTTAATGTTTCATGTATTTTTGAAAAAATATGAAATATTCTATAAAAATATTGATTTTTATAGATTTTTAATGGGATTTTTAAAATATGTAAATAATTAATAAATATTAAAAATGCTATAAAACTTGATTTTATTGCATTTTTGACGATTTAAGATTAAGGATTTTCGAAAACATTTTTAGATAAAATACACCATGAGTAAATTCCAAAAAAATCATAAAATTTTGCTTACTTTTCCCATAAATTTCAATTGCAGTAGAAATTCTATTTAAAAGTGTGATAATCTAGTATTTTAGCTAAAAATGAGTTTTGCCAGAAAAGCACTCAAACCTCTAAACGTCGAAATATGCAATAAATACGATTTTAGCACATTTTTTGACTTTTAATGTTTCATGTATTTTTGAAAATAATATGAAATATTCTATAAAATATTGATTTTTATAGATTTTTAATGATTTTTTAAAAATATGTAAATAATTAATAAATATTAAAAATGCTATAAAACTTGATTTTATTGCATTTTTGACGATTTAAGGCATTTTAAGATTTTCTGAAAACTATTTTTTAGATAAAATACACCTATGAGTAAGTTCTAAAAGAAAATCAAAATTTTGCTTACTTTTCCCATAAATTTCAATTGCAGTAGAAATTTATTTAAAAGTGTGATAATCTAGTATTTTAGCTAAAAATGAGTTTTGCCAGAAAAGCACTCAAACCGCTCTAAACGTCGAAATATGCAATAAAATACGATTTTAGCACATTTTTCTGACTTTTTAATGTTTCATGTATTTTTGAAAATAATATGAAATATTCTATAAAAATTGATTTTTATAGATTTTTAATGATTTTTAAAAATGTAAATAATAATAAATATTAAAAAATGCTATAAAACTTGATTTTATTGCATTTTGACGATTTAAGGATTTTCAAGATTTTCTGAAAACTATTTTTGATAAAATACACCTAGAGTAAGTTCCTAAAAGAAAATCATAAAATTTTGCTTACTTTTCCCATAAATTTCAATTGCAGTAGAAATTTATTTAAAAGTGTGATAATCTAGTATTTTAGCTAAAAATGAGTTTTCAGAAAAGCACTCAAACCGCTCTAAATCGTCGAAATATGCAATAAAATACCATTTTAGCACATTTTCTATGATTTTTAATGTTTCATGTATTTTTGAAAATAATATGAATATTCTATAAAATATTGATTTTTATAGATTTTTAATGGATTTTTTAAAATATGTAAATAATTAATAAATATTAAAAATGCTATAAACTTGATTTTATTGCATTTTTTGACGATTTAAGGCATTTTCAAGATTTTCTGAAAAATATTTTTAGATAAAATCACCTATGAGTAAGCTTCTAAAAGAAAATCATAAAATTTTGCTTACTTTTCCCATAAATTTCAATTGCAGTAGAAATTCTATTTAAAAGTGTGATAATCTATGTATTTTAGCTAAAAATGAGTTTTGCCAGAAAAGCACTCAAACGCTCTAAACGTCGAAATATGCAATAAAATACCATTTTAGCACATTTTTCGACTTTTTAATGTTTCATGTATTTTCGAAAATAATATGAATATTCTATAAAATATTGATTTTATAGATTTTAATGGGATTTTTTAAAATATGTAAATAATTAATAAATATTAAAAATGCTATAAAACTTGATTTTATTGCATTTTGACATTTAAGGATTTTCAAGATTTTCTGAAAAATTTTGATAATACACCTATGAGTAAGTTCCTAAAGAAAATCATAAAATTTTGCTTACTTTTCCCATAAATTTAATTGCAGTAGAAATTCTATTTAAAAGTGTGATAATCTAGTATTTTAGCTAAAAATGAGTTTTGCCAGAAAAGCACTCAAACCGCTCTAAAACGTCGAAATATGCAATAAAATACGATTTTAGCACATTTTTCTGAGCTTTTTAATGTTTCATGTATTTTTCGAAAATAATATGAAATATTCTATAAAAATATTGATTTTTATAGATTTTTAATGTGATTTTTTAAAAATATGTAAATAATAATAAATATTAAAAAATGCTATAAAACTTGATTTTATTGCATTTTTTGACGATTTAAGGCATTTTCAAGATTTTCTGAAAAACTATTTTTTTAGATAAAATACACCTATGAGTAAGCTTCCTAAAAGAAAATCATAAAATTTTGCTTACTTTTCCCATAAATTTCAATTGCAGTAGAAATTCTATTTAAAAGTGTGATAATCTATGTATTTTAGCTAAAATGAGTTTTGCCATAAAAGCCTCAAACCGTCTAAAACGTCGAAATATGCAATAAAATACGATTTAGCACATTTTTCTGAACTTTTAATGTTTCATGTATTTTTCGAAAATAATATGAATATTCTATAAAAATATGATTTTTATAGATTTTAATGGGATTTTTAAAATATGTAAATAATTAATAAATATTAAAAATGCTATAAAACTTGATTTTATTGCATTTTTGACGATTTAAGAATTTTCAAGGATTTTCTGAAAAATTTTTAGATAAAATACACCTATGAGTAAGCTTCCTAAAAGAAATATCATAAAATTTTGCTTACTTTTCCCATAAATTTAATTCAGTAGAAATTCTATTTAAAAGTGTGATAATCTAAGTATTTTAGCTAAAATGAGTTTTGCCAGAAAAGCACTCAAACCGCTCTAAAACGTCGAAATATGCAATAAAATACGATTTTAGCACATTTTTCTGAGCTTTTTAATGTTTCATGTATTTTTTGAAAAATAATATGAATATTCTATAAAAATATTGATTTTTATAGATTTTTAATGTGATTTTTTAAAAATATGTAAATAAATAATAAATATTAAAAAATGCTATAAAACTTGATTTTATTGCATTTTTTGACGATTTAAGGCATTTTCAAGGATTTTCTGAAAAACTATTTTTTTTAGATAAAATACACCTATGAGTAAGATTCCTAAAAGAAAATCATAATATTTTGCTTACTTTTCCCATAAATTTCGATTGCAGTAGAATTTATTTGAAAGTGTGATAATCTAGTATTTTAGCAAAAATGAGTTTGCCAAAAGCACTCAAACGCTCTAAAACGTCGAAATATGCAATAAAATAGATTTTAGCACTTTTTACTTTTAATGTTTCATGATTTTCTGAAAATAATATGAAATATTCTATAAAAATATATTTTTATAGATTTTTAATGGGATTTTTTAAAAATATGTAAATAATTAATAAATATTAAAAATCTATAAAACTTGTTTTATTGCATTTTTGACGATTTAAGGATTTTCAAGATTTTCTGAAAATATTTTAGATAAAATACACCTATGAGTAACGTTCCTAAAAGAATATAAATTTTGCTTACTTTTCCATAAATTTCAATTCATAGAAATTTATATAAAATGTATAATCTAGTATTTTATAAAATAGTTTTGCCAGAAAACACTCAAACGTCTAAATCGTCGAAATATAATAAAATAATTTTAGCACATTTTTATGATTTTTAATGTCATGTATTTTTGAAAATAATTGATTTTATAGATTTTAATGTTTTTTAAAATATAATATTTAAAATATTGATTTAATTTTATTGATTAATTTAAGCATTTTCAATGTTTTTAAACTTTTTTTTGATAAAATCCTAGGTAAGTTCTAAAGAAAATCATAAAATTTGCTACTTTCATAAATTTCAATTGCAGTAGAAATTTATTTAAGTGATAATATTATTTTAGCTAAAAATGAGTTTTAGAAAAGCACTCAAACCGTCTAAACGTCAAATTGCAAAAAATACCATTTTAGCAAATTTTTGAATTTTAATGTTTCATGTATTTTTGAAAAAATTATGAATATTCTATAAAAATATTGATTTTTATAGATTTTAATGGATTTTTAAAAATATTAAATAATTATAAATATTAAAAATGCTATAAAACTTGATTTTATTATTTTTACGATTGAATTTTCAAGGATTTTCTGAAAAACTATTTTTAGATAAAATACCTTATAAGATTCTAATAGAAAATATAAAATTTTGTTACTTTCCATAAATTTCAATTGCAGTAGAATTTTTTAAAGTGTATAATCTAAGTATTTTAGCTAAAAATAGTTTGCAGAAAAGCACTCAAACTCAAAATCGCGAAATGCAACAAAATACGATTTGCACATTTTTCTGACTTTTAATGTTTCATGTATTTTCGAAAATAATATGAAATATTCTATAAAAATATGATTTTATAGATTTTAATTGATTTTTAAATATGTAAAGATTTAAAAATAAAAATGTATAAACTTGATTTTATTGCATTTTGAGATTTAAGGCATTTTCAAGGATTTTTGAAAAACTTTTTTAGATAAATGCACCTAAGTAAGCTTCCTAAAAGAAAATCATAAAATTTGCTTACTTTTCCATAAATTTCAATTGCAGTAGAAATTCTATTTAAAAGTGTATAATCTATGTATTTTAGCTAAAAATGAGTTTTGCAGAAAACACTCAAACCTTCTAAATCGAAATATGCAATAAAATACCATTTTAGTAATTTTTGATTTTAATGTTTCATTATTTTGAAAAATATGAATATTCTATAAAAATATTGATTTTATAGATTTTAATGGATTTTTAAAAATATTAAATATATAATAAATATTAAAATGCTATAAAACTTGATTTTATTGCATTTTGACATTTAAGCATTTTAGATTTTCTGAAAAACTATTTTTTTTAGATAAAATACACCTATGAGTAAATTCCTAAATGAAAATCATAAAATTTCTTACTTTTCCCATAAATTTAATTGCAGTAAAATTTATTAAAAGTGTATAATCAATATTTTAGTAAAAATGAGTTTTGCCAGAAAAGCACTCAAACCGCTCTAAAACGTCGAAATATGCAATAAAATACGATTTTAGCACATTTTTCTGAGCTTTTTAATGTTTCATGTATTTTCGAAAATAATATGAAATATTCTATAAAAATATTGATTTTATAGATTTTTAATGGATTTTTAAAAATATGTAAATAATTAATAAATAATAAAAAATGCTATAAACTTGATTTTATTGCATTTTTGACGATTTAAGGCATTTTCAAGATTTTCTGAAAAACTATTTTTTTAGATAAAATACACCTATGAGTAAGATTCCTAAAGAAAATCATAAAATTTTGCTTACTTTTCCCATAAATTTCAATTGCAGTAAAATTTTATTTAAAAGTGTGATAATCTAAGTATTTTAGCTAAAAATGAGTTTTGCCAGAAAAGCACTCAAACCGCTCTAAAACGTCGAAATATGCAATAAAATACGATTTTAGCACATTTTTCTGAGCTTTTAATGTTTCATGTATTTTTGAAAAATAATATGAATATTCTATAAAAATATTGATTTTATAGATTTTTAATGGATTTTTAAAAATATGTAAATAATAATAATATAAAAATGCTATAAAACTTATTTTATTGCATTTTTGACGATTTAAGGCATTTTCAAGATTTTCTGAAAACTATTTTTAGATAAAATACACCTATGAGTAAGATTCTAAAAGAAAATCATAAAATTTTGCTTACTTTTCCATAAATTTCAATTGCAGTAGAAATTTTATTTAAAAGTGTGATAATCTAAGTATTTTAGCTAAAAATGAGTTTTGCCAGAAAAGCACTCAAACCGCTCTAAAACGTCGAAATATGCAATAAAATACGATTTTAGCACATTTTCTGACTTTTAATGTTTCATGTATTTTGAAAATAATATGAATATTCTATAAAAATATTGATTTTTATAGATTTTAATGGGATTTTTAAAATATGTAATAATTAATAATATAAAAATGCTATAAAACTTGATTTTATTGCATTTTTGACGATTTAAGGCATTTTCAAGATTTTCTGAAAACTATTTTTTAGATAAAATACACCTATGAGTAAGCTTCCAAAAGAAAATCATAAAATTTTGCTTACTTTTCCCATAAATTTCAATTGCAGTAGAAATTCTATTTAAAAGTGTGATAATCTATGTATTTTGCTAAAAATGAGTTTTGCCAGAAAAGCACTCAAACCGCTCTAAAACGTCGAAATATGCAATAAATCGATTTTAGCACATTTTTCTGAGCTTTTAATGTTTCATGTATTTTCGAAAATAATATGAAATATTCTATAAAAATATTGATTTTTATAGATTTTAATGGGATTTTTTAAAAATATGTAAATAATTAATAAATATTAAAAATGCTATAAACTTGATTTTATTGCATTTTTGACGATTTAAGGCATTTTCAAGATTTTCTGAAAACTATTTTTTAGATAAAATACACCTATGAGTAAGTTCCTAAAAGAAAATCATAAAATTTTGCTTACTTTTCCCATAAATTTCAATTCAGAAATTTATTTAAAAGTGTGATAATCAGTATTTTAGCTAAAAATGAGTTTTGCAAAAAGCACTCAAACTGCTCTAAAACGTCGAAATATGCAATAAAATACGATTTTAGCACATTTTTCTGACTTTTAATGTTTCATGTATTTTTGAAAATAATATGAAATATTCTATAAAAATATTGATTTTTATAGATTTTTAATGGGATTTTTAAAATATGTAAATAATTATAAATATTAAAAATGCTATAAAACTTGATTTTATTGCATTTTTGACGATTTAAGGCATTTTCAAGGATTTTCTGAAAAACTATTTTTTTAGATAAATACACCTATGAGTAAGCTTCCTAAAAGAAAATCATAAAATTTTGCTTACTTTTCCCATAAATTTCAATTGCAGTAGAAATTTATTTAAAAGTTGATAATCTATGTATTTTAGCTAAAAATGAGTTTTGCCAGAAAGCACTCAAACCGCTCTAAAACGTCGAAATATGCAATAAATACGATTTTAGCACATTTTCTGACTTTTTAATGTTTCATGATTTTTCGAAAATAATATGAAATATTCTAAAAATATTGATTTTTATAGATTTTAATGGATTTTTAAAAATATGTAAATAATTATAAATATTAAAAATGCTATAAAACTTGATTTTATTGCATTTTTGACGATTTAAGCATTTTCAAGATTTTCTGAAAAACTATTTTTTTAGATAAAATACACCTATGAGTAAGCTTCCTAAAAGAAAATCATAAAATTTTGCTTACTTTTCCCATAAATTTCAATTGCAGTGAAATTCTATTTAAAAGTGTGATAATCTAGTATTTTAGCTAAAAATGAGTTTGCAGAAAAGCACTCAAACCGCTCTAAACGTCGAAATATGCAATAAAATACGATTTTAGCACATTTTTCTGAGCTTTTTTAATGTTTCATGTATTTTCGAAAATAATATGAAATATTCTTAAAATATTGATTTTTATAGATTTTAATGGATTTTTAAAAATATGTAAATAATTATAAATATTAAAAATGCTATAAAACTTGATTTTATTGCATTTTTGACGATTTAAGCATTTTCAAGATTTTCTGAAAACTATTTTTTTAGATAAAATACACTATGAGTAAGCTTCCTAAAAGAAAATCATAAAATTTTGCTTACTTTTCCCATAAATCTCAATTGCAGAAATTTTATTTAAAAGAGACTCAAGTGGCTTTAGCTAAAAATGAGTTTTGCCAGAAAAGCATCAAACCAGTTTCTAAAATCGCCGAAATATAATAAATATTGATTTTAGTAATACATTATAGAAATATTCTATAAAATATTGATTTCTTATATGATTTTTAATGATTTTTAAAATATATAACAATTAATAAATATTAAAAAATGCTATAAACTTGATTTTATTGCATAACTTTGTTCCATATTAACTGAAACTTTTGGGTTAGCTTTGAACTTCTAGCAACTTACTTCAGTAGTCCCGCTTAGCTTTTCTTATCCCCTTTAACGTCCCTCTTAATGTCAATATACTGACCGTTATTGACCTCACTTTTTGGTCATCGCCATAAACTCTTTCTTCACCCTAAAAGATATTTGAGCTCATTATTCATCCATTTTGGGTCATTTCATTCGATCTAATTCTTTATATGGGATAAATGTTATTTGCAAAGTATGGCGAGTAACCAGAAAAACCGTCATATTGATAGTCATTCGCTACCCAAACCACAGATTATAAAGGTTCTCTAAGTCCATTGTAATCTGCCACAAAATCTGGGACCGTTACTTGAGTTATCAATTATGAAACTTCCATTCAATGCCAAAGGTACTGATTTTGCGTGGTCGCTTGCGCCGAGTTCCTCTGGTACTTCTAAATATTAACAAGTGCTCTCTTGTTTGCCAGAAACTAAGTCAAGCAGGCTATTTCAGTAGGTCTTGCCACAAACTGCTTCAAAAACAATCTTCAACTACATCTAAGAAGTCGTTAGATTCTAAATCTCTAGTCAAAATCAACCACTTGACTAAAGTTAATACCCAGAATAAATCATTGTTGACTTAAAGAAATTAACACTTCTCCCCATAGTAGTCTCCCCTGGTCCCCATCTAAGTTTCTTGGGGATGTGTAATACACCTAAATCATACTATGCCCTCTGAAAATCTCTATCCAGACAGAGACTCTGTATGTGTTATTTCAGACTGATTCCCTTTTTTTATGCAACAGTTCAAGCGATCCTGGACATACAGTGCCACTCCACCCTTCCCGAAACTTCTGTCTACTGGTCAATTTAAACCTGCATATGACATTCACAGGCATGTCCTATTTTTCGTATTGAACCACGTCTCAGTTATAGCAACATCAATGTTACCTGCACTTGCAAACAATCTCAAATCGTCCATCTTGTTCCAGCACTACGACTATTTGCATAATACTTTAAAGACCTCCTTTCTTTTAATCTTCCGTTCCATCTGTTTTACCACCATACCCATTTCTCGTCCTTGCTGATACAAGATTTTTTATATCAAAGCCTAGATCTATTTCTTGACATTCATTATTTCTTCATTTTTGAAACTCATACCTTCTAACTTAATCCTAGTTTAAAGTCCTAACAACACCCTCAACTGAGCTAGCAAGAAAATCCACACTGTCCTCTGATAAGTGAACCCCATCCTCAGGGCACACATGTCATTTCACATAGTGGTCCCAGTTGCAAATGAATGGTACAGACATCTTATAGAGCCATCTAACAGCAATTGACACCCACTGCCCTGGACAGCCATTCATCTCCAACTCCTCCTTGGCAAAATACCACATATGACAGGGTTCCCACCCTTCTTCCCACTATGTCTATTGCTGACCTATACCCAGATTTTTTAGATCAAGAAATGTGTAAAACTAAAGAGGTGTTGTGCAGCGGCGAGAAAGGAATACAGGCCCTGCACACTTTTACCTTTTCATGAACCCATAGGAGATATGGAAAAGTTGGTCTGTTGTTAAGTATCATTTTCAAACGTTTTACAAAATATTTCACCATACAGTGATCAGTCTAAATGTATCAGGCTGTTGGACTAGTAGGACAGCACAATGAGACTATTATCCAGGAAGTAGAAGAACTCACCACGTAACTGGTATTCATACTGCGCCAACAAAGGATGTCATCAGCACGCCTTAGAGCCTGAGAATAATATAGGTTATACCATCTCATAGATAACACTAACTTTAGTTATGCATTATCTAATTCATACCCGGTGTGAGCACCACTCATCGGCTCATAAAATCAATCAGTTTCAACATTTCTCTATACTCCTAACCAGAATATTGATGTCATTCATTAAAGGGAATGTAGACTGAAAGATGGAGCACCTCCACCAAAGTTGGTTCAGAGCTGTTTATAACTTAAGGTCAACCAACTGTTGTGTGATGTATGTCAGAAAGAATCACAAATATTCACTCCTTGCTCTGCAGAGCTGAGCAAACATGCAGTATCATGGTGTCAGAGTATAATGAGTACTTCCTTAAATATTTTAATCTTTATTCCAGCGAACTGTTTTCGATCTTGATGCTTATCAGATCGCATCAGTAGTGAACCTACCCCTCATTCCTTGAGACTTTAATGCTAGACATAAGAATATTGGTAATCTATAATAACACTAATGGAACGAACGTAGAAATTTAATGATATGATAATGTTCGAATTGTGGGCACCACTGAGCCTACTCACATATATGGTGGCATACTAGATTCAGGTTTTTGGATTTAATACATCAGATACTGACACACCTGTCATAGCTAAGATGATCTTCTATCTGATCACTTCCTACACCAACTGTCAATCTTGATCAAAACTCCAGCAATCATGAGCCAAATACAGAAGGATGTGAAACTATTCTCTGGGAACCAGAATATTGAGATAACTTATTAACCACTTTGGACTTAATGGTATGAATTGCACCATTGGTACAATAAAAATTCAATGATGACTAGTTACAACTATTGAGACTGTACTCACAGATCATGGGCAGGAAAAGAAAGACATAAACCTTCCTAATTATAAATGACAATAAAAACCAATGTAAATACTATAATGATCCACAGCTACAATCTAACATGCAGCAGCTAGGAGGATTGGTAAAGACTGGAGTAGAACTCAGACCTAATAACGTCTAAGCTGCACTACCAAATGCAAGGAATAGAAAGCAAGAACTTAGGCAACAGGAATGGAAACAATTTGTTAGTGATTAAATAGGTCTACTTCCCTTTAAGTTTTGTTTGGAAAGTATAATAAGAATCACATGAAAAGACTAGCAATGTTGTCATCTTTTCCTGAGTGTAAGCAAATGATCTCAGAAATATAAAAACTGAAAACATCCAGAAAGAAAGACTGACACTCAGGTCATGAAGTACTATTTAAAGTGCTTAATGAGTCCATTATTCAACATGAAATGAAATAATAGCTGCAAAAAAAATGCATCACGAACGTATGGATAGGTTTTTCTGTAAGCATAATTATAGCAGAATAGAATAACTACTGAGTAATGGTATGCGTGAAGATACACTTTCAAGTTCCAGCTGGTATCAAGCACTTTACAAGCATTGTATTCTACTAGATGTATCGTGTCTGCAATGACAGGAGCGCCAGAGCCCTCAAGTAATGTATATGCTAATATAAACCAGTAAAACAATATCTTGAACCGTTAGAAACGATAGCAAGTTAGTGACCAACAATGGCGCAGGGTATGGCGAGGAAAGACACGATTTAGATGCCTAATTAGCACACAGCTACTCCACTCATCCACTCACCAAACTCTCAATAAGCTTCTGTAATGAACTACACGGACCGTCATGGGTCATTCTGAAGTCAAAGAAATCCTTTTTATTTAGTAGCTGCATCTGGTAATTATTTGACACCAGGAACCAAGTCAATAATAGCACAGTGGTAGAGCAGGACGGTACTAACCAGAACCACTGGTACAGGTATGGCAATACTGACAAACTGTGAAAGCTGATAACGGTACAAGCACTATGTGGCCTTATGAACTATCACTTATATACACAGGCCCAATATTGGCAGGAGTAACAAGAGTAGTTACGATAACAACAGCAGGTAGCCCAAGTCTTCCATCCACTTTCAACTCTCTGTAATTCCATTCCAGTTTTTCAGCGCCAACAGCGGCCGGAGGGAGTGGAGGATGGTGAGAGAGATTTCGGTTTCTAATCTCAATTAATACACCTAGATAATAGACGATAGTTCTTATTCTAGGAAGATATTTCTTCTCAGACACTTATAAAGTCGACTTCATAATCACTTGCCTGATGCCCCTTCATCTTCTTCACCCATCTTCCATCCATTCCTCCCTTTCTCTCCCTTCCTCTCTCTCTCTCTCTCTCTCTCTCTGGCAAGAGAGAGGATTACACACCTCTGTGATACACAGCACTCAGCAGAATGGCGTATACGTGCTTATGTTCCTCACTGAACTGTAATGTTGACTAAATACCGACTAGGGAGGAATAATTACCCATATATTCCTTATTCAGTCCCAACGCTCTCTGCTCACACAGAGCCGCTGTATCAGCGCTTTCTCATGATCTACGCAGGCATCAGTAGACGTGCCTAACCTTGAAGCCCATCACAGCAAACTGTGGTTGATTAACCTGCACAGACAAGCTGCCATCTGGATCCAAATTTCAGAATTTATCATCGAAGTCTGTAAACGACCTGCTGAATACCATTCTATGACCGACCTCTCTCATTCAAGATTAATGCAGATTTTGTATTTAATGGTGGTGAATGGAGCCGAACTGAGCTGTGTTTAAGTGAGGTCAAAGTGAAGGAGGTAATGAGAGGCTGGTCGTAACTTGAGGATTACACAGTGCTGTGGACGAGGTCATGCTTCTTGTCAATAACGAGAGGTCATGCAGCGCTATTGTCAATAAACGAGGTCTTCATGTAGCGCTTCTGGTCAATAAACGAGGTCATGCAGCGCTCTTGTCAACGAGGTCATGCGCAGCGCTCTTGGACAATAATGAGGTCATGAAGCTTTTGTTTAATAAAAGATATAATCAATAACACACATTTACACAAGACAAATACACATATAAGGTATAAGGAATAATACACACCTAAACAATAGCTATATATAACACTAATACAGAGGTTAGTGCAATGTAACAGTAATAATAACAGACTATATAAGTATAAACACTAACATTCAAATTTTTGGAACCAATTTCCAAAATATTTAGCAAACAAACTAAAAATAAATTCAGTCCAAGGAAGTCAATGAATCAACCAGGTAAAGCGTCGTAATAACGAGAAGAAAATCTTGGCTATAGAGGAATTAAACAAATGCTTATTAGTTGATTTACGGATAAGAGAAATTAGAAAAATAATAATTAAAAACTCTTATATAAAAAGGTAAAATATAGAACCATACGTTTAAAGAATGGTGCCGACAATTGCGATCTAGCCATGGAGTCGAACCGATGCCGTTTATTACTCTTATGGTGAGCGAAAGACAGAGCAGACGCTTCGAAACCACGGGACCAAACAAGCTTCCGCCGTTAAGAATGACGCATCCAGCCACAGATGTTGTACCGTTATCCGAGAACATACGGTGGTGTAAACTGTTCACTTCATTTTACTCCTCGTTGGTGGTTGTCAACGAGCAGCATTTTGAGAAAGACAAATGAACTAGTACGATCACACCACCACTGTTCGTGGTACAATATGTACCCTGCTCGTTACAACATTCTAACTGGAGTAGAATGAATAATGAGGCCTCCTAATATGCTTTCAACATATTATTAATAATAATTTTTCTAATAATGCAGCTGTCTGCATTACAGTAAATCTTCTATTTTGTGTGAATAAAAATTCAGAATGAAAGCAAGTGATAATATGAGGAGCCAAAAGTGAAAGAAGAGAAGAGAGAGGGAGGGGCCAGCAGAATACATCAGTATCTGATGAGTCGTCTTGATAGCCGATACTAGCGGTGACGTGAATATAATATTGTGTAATTATGATAATATTAATGTGCTGTTATCTATCACATTTATTCCAACTTGATACTGCAAACACGATATCATGAAACACGACCTAGAAGCAATAAAGATGCCAAAATTAATAAAAAAAAAGATATTATATGGAGAGGCGGAGCGGTGTTACATCACGCAACCACCAACCAATTTTCTTTTTGATTGACTGTTATTACTTATCTTCGGCTCATGGTGATTTATTTATACAATAATATTAAAAATAAAAATACGAAGAAAATGACAATAGTTTACAGTTAATTCAGCGGAGTTTAATCCGAGCGACAACTGCGAGACTGACGCAACATGTTCGGCAGGTCGTTTGTTTGGTTTAGAAAGTGTTTGAGTACAAATCATTGTTTGATGAGCGATTGTTTTACCCAGTATTTGAGTACCAAACTGTTCGAGTACTGAGGTCTCCACTCGCATATATATATATATATATATATATATATATATATATATATATATATATATATATATATATT
>WNWK01038649.1:0-17836 GCA_009830355.1 Cherax destructor | reverse complement strand
GATCAACTGCCCTGGAGAGGATGGTATAACCATGATATTCGAATTTTAAGGACGTGCCAAAACCCTTTTGTTGGCATGTAAAAACCAGTTACATTGAGGGTTTTTCCATTTCCTGAAATAGTCTCATTGTGCCTATCCCTAAGCCCCAACAGCCTGAAACATTTAGACCGATTTTTAACTAGCGGGGATTGTCAAGAGCCACTTATAGTGCCAATGTGAAAAAACATGGTGCCATTTGTCAAAATCACAAAAATTTTTTTTTTCAGTTGTTTGGGGCCAACTTATTGAAACTTTTTTACTTGTAAGAAGGGTTTCAAACGTACACCAAAAAAAAAATGACAAAAAAAAAAAAAACATGATCAATTTGCCAGACTGGTCCCTTAATGCCCTCCTAAATGCCCCCCCTGTCACCAAAACATATAGCTATAACCCATGCTGTAATCAGATCCATAAAAAGGGGAAAAAAAAGATATTCCGTTCTTAATGAAGTTCAAGCAATTTGTAATCACAGGCCTCAAAATTCTTCCTTAAACAAAGATATTAAAAGAAAAGACATCCCCACCCATCTATTTGCGGGGTGAAAAATTAGCTACTTTAAAAACTTACAGATATCTTTTGTAGATGTACCTTTACCAAATCTACTATACCACAACTAAATAAAAATGCAAAGATAGACTAAATCCCTTTTTAAAGCTGTTGCTGGATACCCCCCCAACTATGGGTAATGGAGAATCGGAGAATGATGTACATACATATTGGGTCCTTAATTGATTATGCTCCCCCATGTTGATATTATGAGAAATTTCCCCTTCCGCCCCTTTGGAGTTAATGCAAATGAAGCCCCAGAATTATTTTTGGCGCCCCAAATCTCGGTTTTTAATAAAGAAGGAGTTTTATTACTAGTATCAGTGATAGGATTGTTGAGATTAACACTGTACTTGGTATTAGAATGTTAAGAAATGAACCAGACACTGTCACAATGAATCTTACTAAATGTCTAGAAGTAAATACTCACAGATCTAAATGGATTGTGAAAACATGCAATTACATTAAGTTTTGCAACCTGCATGAATTGTATCACTGTAGGCAACAAGAGCATTTCACCCCTCCATGGAAGATGTGTTCATTTAATATCCATCCTGTGGACGGTAGCGCAAGAGCATATGGATACACAAAAGGCCTAGGCACTAGGCCCCAAAGGGGTTAACAATTGTACATTTGGGTTTATATCTACATTTCAATTATCTGTTACAAGCAGGTATCTTATTTCATGAATAAGATATCTTGACATGTCACATAGGTTATTATATTGTCTATCTCTATATTCCTCAATAAGTGGACAATTAAGCACATAGTGTTCAAGACAGTGACCATATGCCTGATCACATAATTTGCATTTAGTTTGATCATCATCTGTGTATCTCCCAAACTGCCAGAAGTACTTGTAACCAAGCCTAAGCCTGGCCACTACAACATCAGTCAGTCTGTTCACATTGCAAGTTGCTCCATAAACATACTTATCTACATTCATGTTATCATAGTAGGTTATAGATCTACTCAGGCTTCTAACTGCATTCCTATAGCAATCATTTTCATTATTTATTTCTCTCCTAATATTATTCCTAATGCTAGACACAGATATACCAAAGTTATATTCTACATTCTCCTTCTGGGTGCTCTTCTTGGCTAACATATCAACTTTATCATGAAGGAGTAATCCAATGTGTGATGGAATCCATAGCAATTGTACATTAATTCCTTTGTTCCGGGTTTTTGAGTATCTATACCTGGCTTCTCCAATGAGCATGCTGTTAGAGTCATTATATGAGTCAAGAGCCTTCAATGATGACATAGAATCAGTAATGATGATAGAGTCAAGCTCAGTGTCATAAGTTAGCTTTAGTGCCATTAGGATTGCAAACAATTCAGTTTGCAGTGTAGACGCCCAGTTGTTAATTCTTATGCCTAGTTCAAAAAAATAATTATTGTTCTTAACTAGGGAGGTGGCAAACAGAGCAGATGCAGCCCTGCCAGAAGACTCCTGTTTAGATCCATCAGTGTATATATACCAGCTAGGCCAGAAATTTCTTCTTGAGCAGTTGCTTTAACAAGTGATTTAAGGAAGGGATTACTAGCAATGAGCTTCTTGGGAGGGACTTGCAGGTATGTGATATTAAATGAACACATCTTCCATGGAGGGGTGAAATGTTCTTGTTGCCTGCAGTGATACAATTCATGCAGGTTGTAAAACTTAATGTAATTGCATGTTTTCACAATCCATTTAGATCTGTCTACCTGGAGTCTACCTGGAGAGAATTCCAGGAGTCAACGCCCCCGCGGCCCGGTCTGTGACCAGGCCTCCTGTTGGACCAGAGCATTTGAGTGCAAGGAGTATGGCAAACAGTTCTGTCTGAAGGGTAGAGGCCCAGTTATTGATGTGTGCTCCAATTTTTTTAAGAGAGCCATCACTCTGTATGACAACAGCAGCACTACCAGCTGCACCAGTGGATTGGTGAACAGAACCATCAACGTAAATAATTTGTGAGAGAGTGTGCTGTTTGGCTAAATTATCAATACAGTTTAAGGCATCATGTTTGGCTTCAAGGCGAAGCTTTGGTTGTGATTTAAGAAGTAGTTTGGGGGGAAATGGAGGGATGGTAGTTTGGAATGGGGTAATATTCCATGGAGCGGAGAAGTGCCGCTGATGCCTTACTTGCCACAGATCATGTATCTGATTCATGCGGAGGTCGGTTCCAGTTTTTTCGATCCATCTGGAGGGATGTTCACCAGTGCTGAGGAAACTTTGGAGGGCTTCTGTGCATGGGTTTGAATGGGCTTGCCTGAGCATATTAACCCCAATTAGGATATTTCTTTCAGTAACACGATCTCTGATGCTTGGAATATCAAGTTCTTTCTGCATATTTAAAATTTTGGCAGTACTAGGGCATCCTAAAATGATCCTCATTGCTTCGTTCTGCAGTTTTTCCAACCCGCCAAGCTTCCAGTCAGACACAAGAGCAAGTAGTGGGGCAGCATAATCAACTAATGATCTAATATAAGCAAGATACATCATTTTCACAATTTTAACATTAGCACCATACCTGGGGTGAAACCCTGCCACAACTCTAAGTGCTCTCAGCCTGAGAAAGGTGGAGATACAATTCTGCACACTCTTACCTTTCATGAACCCATAGAGGGAGGGGGAGAGTTGGTGTCTGATTCTATAGTACAGTCTGTTAAGATAATTCTTTCAAAAATTTTACAAAGACAGCTAGTTAAGGAGAACGGTCTAAATGTATCAGGCTGTTGGGGCTTAGGAATAGGCACAATGAGACTATTGGTCCAGGAAGTAGGAAGAACTCCCTCAATGTAACTGGTATTATACAGTGTCAACAAAGGATTATTAGGCACGTGCCTTAAAGTTCTGAGAATATCATAGGTTATACCATCCTCTCCAGGAGCAGTTGATCGACCTTTAGTTAATGCGTTATCTAATTCATACTCGGTGAAGAGGCAATCACTCTCATCAATATTTTGGCTCATAAAATTAATCAGTTTCAACATTTCTTCAGAAGCACTCTCCAAGTTTTCTCTAATATGAGATGGCAGGTTTTCATGCCTGGAGATTTTGGACAACTCATTTATGAGGTCATTTGCTTTTTCAAGTGGAAAGGGATGAGCAACATTGCCAGTCTTTTTCCTGGTTATTTTATTTATACCTTTCCATGCCAGACTTAAAGGGGTAGACCTATTTAATCCACTAACGAATTGTTCCCATTCCTGTTGCCTAAGTTCTTGCTTTCTATTTCTTGCATTTGTTAGTGCAGCTTGGAATGTTCTGAGAAGGTCTGGGGTTCTACACTCACGGTATGCTTTACCAATCCTCCTAGCTGCATGTGTTAGATTGCCTAGCTGTGGGTCATTATAATATTTACATTGGAATTCTCTCCAGGTAAACTCCAGGTAAACTCCAGGTATAGTTACATACATGTTTCAAGGAGATGTAAGTTATTTTAAGACTGACTGAAATACTCCACATTTTCTGTACCGACTGTAAACTATTCTTTATAGAAATAAAAGTGACTACAGGAAAGCCCTCCTGTGTGGAGTGACAGGAAAACCGTCCTCCATAATGAATTAATAACCAAACAACAAACATCCTGTGACGGTGTGACAGGAAATGTGTCTTGTGTGGTGGAGTGTGACAGAAGAACCATTCTGTGTTACCTGGAGAGAATTCCAGGGATCAACGCCTCCACGGCCCGGTCCATGACCAGGCCTCATGTTGGACCAGAGCCTGATCAACCAGGCTGTTACTGCTGGCCGCACGCAGTCCAACGTACGAACCACAGCCTGGCTGGTCAGGTACCGACTTGAGGTGCCTGTCCAGTGCCTGCTTGAACACAGCCAGGGGTTTGTTTGTAATCCCCCTGATGTATGCTGGGAGGTAGTTGAACAATCTTGGGCCCCTGACACTTATTGTGTTGTCCCTCAACGTGCTAGTGGCACCCCTGCTCTTCATTGGGGGGATGTTACATCGCCTGCCGAGTCTTTTGCTTTCGTAGGGAGTGATTTTCGTGTGCAAGTTTAGTACTAATCCCTCGAGAATTTTCCATGTGTATATAATAATGTATCTCTCCCGCCTGCGTTCTAGGAAGTACAGGTTTAGGAACTTCAAGCGTTCCCAGTAATTGAGGTGGTTTATCGCAGTTATGCGTGCCGTGAAGGTTCTCTGCACATTTTCAAGGTCAGCAATTTCACCCGCCTTGAAAGGTGCAGTTAGTGTGCAGCAATATTCCAGCCTAGATAGAACAAGCTACCTGTAAAGTGTCAACACGGGCTTGGCATCCCTGGTTTTGAAGGTTCTCATTATCCATCCTGTCATTTTTCGAGCAGATGCAATTGCTACGGTGTTATGGTCATTGAAGGTGAGTTCCTCTGACATGATCACTCCCAGGTCTTTGACATTAGTTTTTCGCTCTATTGTGTGGTTGGAATTAGTTTTGTACTCCGATGATATTTTAATTTCCTCACGTTTTCCGTATCTGAGTAATTGAAATTTCTCATCATTGAACTTCATATTGTTTTCTGCAGCCCATTTAAAGATTTGGTTTACGTCTGCTTGGAGAATTGCAGTGTCTTCAACGGTGGACACTGTCATACAGATTCGGGTGTCATCTGCAAAGGAAGACAAAGCACTGTGGCTTATATCCCTGTCTATGTCTGATATGAGGATGAGGAACAGGATGGGAGCAAGTACTGTGCCTTGTGGAACAGAGCTTTTCACAGTAGCTGCCTCAGACTTTACTCTGTTGACTACTACTCTTTGTGTTCTACTTGTTAGGAAATTATAGATCCATCTACCAACTTTTCCTGTTATTCCTTTATCACGCATTTTGTGTGCTATTACACCATGGTCACACTTGTCAAAGGCTTTTGCAAAGTCTGTGTATATAACATCTGCATTCTGTTTGTCGTCTAGAGCATCCAGGACTTTGTCGTAGTGGTCCAGTAGTTGGGACAGACAGGAGCGGCCTGCTCTAAACCCATGCTGCCCTGGGTTGTGCAATTGATGGGTATCAAGATGAGTGGCGATCTTGCTTCTTAGAACCCTTTCAAAGATTTTTATGATATGGTCTGTAGTTCTTTGCTATTGCTTTACTGCCGCCTTTGTGGAGTGGGGCTATATGTGATGGATGATTGTAACCTTGTATAAACGTAAGTAAGTAAATTTACTTACATGATTCATTACCTTAGAAACTTGTGAGTTCATTACCTTTGACAGCAACCTGAAATTCAACCTGAAATTCAACACCCATATCCCACAAATAACAAAGAAAGTATCCAAAACAGTTGTGATCCTGTCTAAGATACTTTACTACGTACCACAATCAGCCCTACTCATACTATATTATTCACTCATCTATCCCTACCTCACCTATGCTATTTGTGCATGGGGATCAACAGCAGCAACTCACCTAAAGCCAATAATAACCCAACAGAAAGAATTATCACACAATCCAATGCAAGACAACACACCCCCACTCTTCAAAGACCTAAGCTGACAATACGACATATGTCATCTCGCACCCTAATCTTGCCTCACTTAACACTATTGTTAACGAAGAAATAGTTAAAATATCGACCTGGATGACTGCTAATAAACTTACACTTAATACTGACAAAACCTTCTACATCTGTTTGGGAACAGAACAGTTGCTGCCCAGCTGAACATAACGATTGACAACACTCCTATTGCTAGACATAATGAGGGCAAATTCCTGGGCCTGCACCTTGACAGTTAGTTAATTTGATGTCTTTATTATGCACCCCATACCCATCCTGTGGGCGGTAGTCAAAAGATTACAGAGGTACATAATTGGTCCATTGACTGGACTCCAAAGTTTTGATAGCTGAACAAGTTACAGCGGTAATGAACTAGATCTGGTCACAATTATGACAAGTTACAAAGGTAATGAGCTCCAGGTAGTTCCTAGTCTTGCTCCTGTGGTATACAACCTGAAGTCGCGCATAGTGTTACTGGAGAGACCAATTTCCCCTGAAGCAACAACTTGAGCGGCGCAAGGAAAGATGTGTAGAGTGTACCAATAGCAAGATTGTCACTAATTCTGAAAGCGAGTGTAAGGCTGATGAACACGGTAGCCTATAATGTTAGTAATAGTGATGAGTGTCATATAAGTGGTGGTGCCGAGTGTGATGAGGTTAACCACATTAACATTAATGTTGAATATAGCACTGCTGATAAATGTAATGAACACAATGTTGATAGTGGTGTTGGTGATGACAGTTATAGTGATGTGTGTAATGCTAGTGTAAGAGGGAATGTGAGTGGTAGTGCCACCTATCATACATTCACACATGAACAGCGTCGTGCTCTGTGTAAACAAAGTCTGCCACGAGGTCTCACAACTGGAAGTGTACTTAAAAAACTCATGGACCAGGGTAACACTGCTGACATTGATAAGGTCTGCTATTTATATGAATTATTTTTTTCATTATGCTGAGAAACTGGCCTGGCTGGCAAAGCTCTCGCTTCACACACGGGGGCCCGGGTTCGATTCCCTGCGGGGTAGAAACATTTCGACGTGTTTCCTTACACCTGTTGTCCTGTTCACCTAGCAGCAAGTAGGTATCTGGGAGTTAGTCGACTGGTGTGAGTCGCATCCTGGGGGACAAGATTGAGGACCCCAATGGAAATAAGACAGACAGTCCTCGATGACGCACTGACTTTTTTGGGTTATCCTGGGTGGATAACCCTCCGGGGTTAAAAATCCGAAGAAATCTTATCTTATCTTATCTTTAGCCAGATCCCAGGACTTCTATAATGGATCAAAACTCGTATAAACTTAATATTTTTAGCTGGAATATTGCAGCACTTAGAAAAAGACTTCCTGACCTTCATCATAAAGTAACCACCGAACCCATTGATATTGTGTGTCTACAAGTATGCAGAGTCCCTGAAAAATCCCAGCCCCCTAAATTGCCATCATTTGTTGCATATAACCTCAAATCTACTAACTCTTGTGTTCTATATATTAAAAAAATCACTTCCCCATCAACTTCTCACACATAAGAAAACAGAGGGGCTACAATACCATGGTGTTAGAATTTATATTGGGAACTCTGCTCTCAACATATTTAACTTGTATGCTCCTGCTGGTAAGTTTAATTACTTGGAGCTCCCAACTTGTGCTCAGTCTGAACCTACCATTATTATTGGAGATTATAATGCAAGACACAAAAGCATTGGAAACTCACAGTTTGGTAATCGTAATGGTAACCAACTGTTGTCACTGTTAAATAGTCATGATAATGTGCAAATTGTAGGTGACCTTGAACCCACACATATCTGTGGAGGCATCCTTGATCTGTGCCTTGGCTTCAACATTACTTCTGCCAGCTGTGAGTCTTCCATTGTATCAGATATATCATCAGACCATTTCCCAAGGCTAACCTCTCTAGATATTGGTAATACTATCCTTCCAGGTGGGATATTCAAACGGAAACGTTTTAATGTTCCACCTGATCAGCATGATGACTTTGTATTTTGTATGTCGTTATCATGTCTCCTCTAACCCTCCTGTCCTCCAGTGTTGTCAGGCCGATTTCCCTTAACCTTTCTTCATAGGACATTCCCCATAGCTCTGGAACTAACCTTGTCGCAAACCTTTGCACTTTTTCTAATTTCTTGACGTGCTTGACCAGGTGTGGGTTCCAGACTGGTGCTGCATACTCTAGTATGGGCCTGACGTACACGGTGTACAGTGTCTTGAACGATTCCTTACTAAGGTATCGGAATGCTATTCTCAGGTTTGCTAGTCGCCCATATGCTGTGGCAGTTCTCTGGTTGATGTGTGCTTCCGGAGACGTGTTCGGTGTTATACTCACCCCAAGATCTTTCTCCTTGAGCTAGGCTTGCATTCTTTGGCCACCTAGCCTATACTCTGTCTGCGGTCTTCTTTGCCAGTCCCCGATCTCCATGACTTTGCATTTGGCGGGGTTAAATTTGAGAAGACAGTTGCTGGACCAGGTGTCCAGCATGTCCAGGTCTCTTTGAAGTCCTATATGATCCTCATCTGATTTAATTCTTGTTGCATGCAAAAAGTATGTAACCTTTATTCGGAGCATGTTAAACACACCCACATAGGCTCCCCTCCAACCAGCAAACCATCGTTAAGGGTTTGGCGATGGGGCCCCATCATCAAATCAACGACTCGGTTCAGCCAATTAAAATGCGAGTTTAACAATGACAAAGGTGACGTGGATACCACTCGCGGTTTGTCATTGGAATTCCTGCATAGCCCCGCTCCACAAAGGGGGCAGTAAAGCAATAGCAAAAAACTACAGACCAATTGCGCTAACGTCCCATATCATAAAAATCTTTGAAAGGGTTCTAAGAAGCAAGATCGCCACCCATCTTGATACCCATCAATTGCACAACCCAGGACAGCATGGGTTTAGAGCAGGCCGCTCCTGTCTGTCCCAACTACTGGACCACTACGACAAGGTCCTGGATGCTCTAGAAGATAAACAGAATGCAGATGTTATATACACAGATTTTGCAAAAGCCTTTGACAAGTGTGACCATGGTGTAATAGCACACAAAATGCGTGATAAAGGAATAACAGGAAAAGTTGGTAGATGGATCTATAATTTCCTAACATGTAGAACACAAAGAGTAGTAGTCAACAGAGTAAAGTCTGAGGCAGCTACTGTGAAAAGCTCTGTTCCACAAGGCACAGTACTTGCTCCCATCCTATTCCTCATCCTCATATCAGATATTGACAGGGATATAAGCCACAGTGCTGTGTCTTCCTTTGCAGATGACACCCGAATCTGTATGACAGTGTCCACCGTTGAAGACACGGCTAGACTCCAAGCAGACATAAACCAAATCTTTAAATGGGCTGCAGAAAACAATATGAAGTTCAATGATGAGAAATTTCAATTACTCAGATACGGAAAACGTGAAGACATTAAAATCTCATTGGAGTACAAAACTAATTCCAACCACACAATAGAGCGAAAAACTAATGTCAAAGACCTGGGAGTGATCATGTCAGAGGATCTCACCTTCAAGGACTATAACAAAGTAGCAATTGCATCTGCTCGAAAAATGACAGGATGGATAATGAGAACCTTCAAAACCAGGGATGCCAAGCCCATGTTGACACTTTACAGATCGCTTGTTCTATCTAGGCTGGAATATTGCTGCACACTAACGGCACCTTTCAAGGCAGGTGAAATTGCTGACCTTGAAAATGTGCAGAGAACCTTCACCGCACGCATAAGTGCGATAAACCACCTCAACTACTGGGAACGCTTGAAGTTCCTAAACCTGTACTCTCTAGAACGCAGGCGGGAGAGATATATTATTATATACACATGGAAAATTCTCGAGGGCTTAGTACCAAACTTGCACACAAAAATCACTCCCTACGAAAGCAAAAGACTCGGCAGGCGATGTAACATCCCCCCAATGAAGAGCAGGGGTGCCACTAGCACGTTGAGGGACAACACAATAAGTGTCAGGGGCCCAAGATTGTTCAACTGCCTCCCAGCATACATCAGGGGGATTATCAACAAACCCCTGGCTGTCTTCAAGCAGGCACTGGACAGGCACCTAAAGTTGGTACCTGACCAGCCGGGCTGTGGTTCGTACGTTGGACTGCGTGCGGCCAGCAGTAACAGCCTGGTTGATCAGGCTCTGGTCCATCAGGAAGCCTGGTCATGGACCGGGCCGCGAGTGCGTTGACCCCTGGAATTCTCTCCAGGTAGACTCCAGGTAGATAGAGCTGGTTGTGGAAAGTTGTCTGTCTTTTGGCTGCTGCTTAGCCTAGACAACTGTGGCGTGCACTAAACACTACTCCTTTGTATATAGTGTACATATGTGTAAAAAAGCCCTTTGTTATTTACTTGGTGAAGGAAAAGACAAAAGTCTTATATATTCATAACTGCTTGGTGAAGGAAAAGACAAAAGTCTTATATATTCATAACTGCTTGGTGAAGGAAAAGACAAAAGTCTTATATATTCATAACTGCTTGGTGAAGGAAAAGACAAAAGTCTTATATATTCATAACTGCTTGAAGGAAATACAAATTCAAAGCACTTTCTACTGTGTTTCTTTGCTCCAAGCTTCCTTTTACACTCAGGTTAACAGGCCATTGAACCTGAGGTTGGAATATGGGGGGCCTGTCTGGGAGCTGAACCCGGGACCTCATTAACTTCACATCATCTGCGAACAGGGACAGCTCTGGTATCGCTTCCGTCATGTCATTCACATATACCAAGAATAGCATTGGTCCTAGGACTGACACCAGTGGGACCCCGCTCGTCACAGGCACCCACTGTGATACCTCATCATGTACCATGATCCGTTGTTGCCTCCCTGTCAGGTATTCTCTGATCCATTGCAGTGCCCTTCCTGTTATACACGCCTGATCCTCTAGCTTCTGCACTAATCTCTTGTGAGGAACTGTGTCGAAAGCCTTCTTGCAGTCCAAGAAAATGCAATCAAACCACCCCTCTCTCTCGTGTCTTACGTCTGTTACTTTGTCATAGATTCAAGATTCAAGATGCTTTATTTCTCTGTAAAAATTACAATGTGTTTTACATTTAAGGACTATAATTACAAAGATGGCCGTTAGCATGCCTAGCATGCCTGGGCATGCTAGGCATTTCAGCCAGACTTAATACTAGTTCTTAATCTATATTACAAATTACATATGAATACAAATTTCAAATGATTAAATAGATTTACAATAGTGAGGTAGTGCAGGATAACTAGATTGTATCACATAAGATAAGATAAGATTTCTTCGGATTTTTAACCCCGGAGGGTTAGCCACCCAGGATAACCCAAGAAAGTCAGTGCGTCATCGAGGACTGTCTGTCTTATTTCCATTGGGGTCCTTAATCTTGTCCCCCAGGATGCGACCCACACCAGTCGACTAACAACCCAGGTACCTATTTGCTGCTAGGTGAACATGACAACAGGTGTAAGGAAACACGTCGAAATGTTTGCACCCGCCGGGAATCGAACCCGGGCCCTCCGTGTGTGAAGCGAGAGCTCAAGCCACCAGACCACCGGGCCACAAATTACAAATTAGTACAAATTTCAAATGATTAAATAGATTTACCATAGTAAGGTAGTTCAGAATGTTTAGATTGTAAAAAAATTAGTAATAAGAATGGTTTTGTCTTGGCATGTTACACAGTTTCTATTAAAGCTCCAATATTAGAGTAAATCAGGCAAACTTAAGACTAGTTTCAGATTTATTAGACAATAGCTATATTCGGGATTTTATGTTTAATGTCCTTTGGGTCAGTGTTGGTGTAGATGAGGAGGACGTGTGTGTGTGTTGTTTTTTGATGATAGTGTTGAAAATGGTGGCTGAGTCTGCAGTTTTGGAGTTTTCAGGTAGGGAGTTCCAGATTTTAGGCCCTTTAATGTACATTGAAAGTTTGTATAGATTTAGCCGGACACGTGTAATGTCATAGAGATTTTTGTGTCTGGTATTGTGTCTATGGGTCCTGTCACAACTATCAAGAAAACTTTTTAGTTCTGGGTTAATATTGGAATTAATGGTTCTGTACATGTAGGTTGCACAGTAGTAAATGTGGATGTTCTGGACAGTGAGTAAATTTAGGTCTTTGAAGAGTGGGGGGGGTTGCCTGCGATTGGATTGCGTGATAATTCTTACTGCAGCTTTTTGTTGAGTTAATATTGGTATTACGTGAGTTGTTGTTGTTGATCCCCAAGCACATATGGCATAGGTGAGGTAGGGATAGATGAGTGAATAGTATAGTGTGAGTAGGGCTGATTGCGGTACATAGTAACGTATCTTGGAGAGGATCCCAAACGTTTTGGATACTTTTTTTGCAATGTGGTTGATATGGGTGCTGAAATTCAGGTTGCTCTCCAGGTGTAGGCCCAGGAATTTGCCCTCATTGTGTTGTCAATAATTACGTTCAGTTGTGCAACTCTTGTTCTGTTCCCAAACATAATGTAGAAGGTTTTGTCAGTGTTAAGTGTAAGTTTGTTGGCTGTCATCCAGGTTGATATTTTTAGTAGCTCTTCATTAACAATGGTGTTGAGTGAGGTAAGATTTGGGTGGGAGATGACATAAGTCGTATCATCAGCAAAGAGAATCGGTTTCAGGTGTTGGGATAGATGAAGTTGTGTCTTTAATGGTGACATATTGATACCTGTTAGTAAGATAAGATTTGAAATACATAAGAGCGTGGCCTCTTATACCGTAATGGTCAAGTTTTTGGAGTACGATGCCGTGGTCTACTGTATCAAAAGCTTTCCTTAGGTCAATAAAGAGTCCTAGTGGATATTCCTTGTTTTCAAGTGCTGTATAAAGTGGGTCCAGCATTTTTACAATTGCATCGTTTGTGCTTTTGTTTTTTTCTAAAGCCAAATTGGCAGGGGTTGAGTACGTTTTGTACGTTGAGTACGTTTGTGACACAGGATTTGCCTCCCGTGAATCCGTGCTGGTTGTGTGTAGTGCGCTGAGAGGTGTAAGTGCAGTGCACTGAGAGGTGTAAGTGTAGTGCACTGAGAGGTGTAAGTGTAGTGCACTGAGAGGTGTAAGTGTAGTGCACTGAGAGGTGTAAGTGCAGTGCGCTGAGAGGTGTAAGCGCAGTGTGCTGAGAGGTGTAAGTGCAGTGCGCTGAGAGGTGTAAGTGCAGTGCGCTGAGAGGTGTAAGTGCAGTGCGCTGAGAGGTGTAAGTGCAGTGCGCTGAGAGGTGTAAGTGTAGTGCACTGAGAGGTGTAAGTGCAGTGCACTGAGAGGTGTAAGTGCAGTGCGCTGAGAGGTGTAAGTGCAGTGCGCTGAGAGGTGTAAGTGCAATGCACTGAGAGGTGTGAGTGCAGTGCCCTAAGAGGTGTAAGTGCAGTGCGCTGAGAGGTGTAAGTGCACTGCACTGAGAGGTGTGAGTGCAGTGCGCTGAGAAGTGTAAGTGCAGTGCACTGAGAGGTGGAAGTGCAGTGCACTGAGAGGTGTAAGTGCAGTGCGCTGAGAGGTGTAAGTGCAGTGCACTGAGAGGTGTGAGTGCAGTGCACTGAGAGGTGTAAGTGCAGTGCACTGAGAGGTGTAAGTGCAGTGCACTGAGAGATGTAAGTGCAGTGCGCTGAGAGGTGTAAGTGCAGTGCACTGAGAGGTGTAAGTGCAGTGCCCTGAGAGGTGTAAGTGCAGTGCACTGAGAGGTGTAAGTGCAGTGCACTGAGAGGTGTAAGTGCAGTGCGCTGAGAGGTGTAAGTGCAGTGCACTGAGAGGTGTAAGTGCAGTGCGCTGAGAGGTGTAAGTGCAGTGCACTGAGAGGTGTGAGTGCAGTGCACTGAGAGGTGTGAGTGCAGTGCACTGAGAGGTGTAAGTGCAGTGCACTGAGAGATGTAAGTGCAGTGCGCTGAGAGTTGTAAGTCCAGTGCACTGAGAGGTGTAAGTGCAGTGCCCTGAGAGGTGTAAGTGCAGTGCGCTGAGAGGTGTAAGTGCAGTGCACTGAGAGGTGTAAGTGCAGTGCACTGAGAGGTGTAAGTGCAGTGCGCTGAGAGGTGTAAGTGCAGTGCACTGAGAGGTGTAAGTGCAGTGCACTGAGAGGTGTGAGTGCAGTGCGCTGAGAGGTGTAAGTGCAGTGCACTGAGAGGTGTAAGTGCAGTGCCCTGAGAGGTGTAAGTGCAATACGCTGAGAGGTGTAAGTGCAGTGCCCTGTGAGGTGTAAGTGCAGTGCACTGAGAGGTGTAAGTGCAGTGCACTGAGAGGTGTAAGTGCAGTGCGCTGAGAGGTGTAAGTGCAGTGCGCTGAGAGGTGTAAGTGTAGTGAACTGAGAGGTGTAAGTGCAGTGCACTGAGAGGTGTAAGTGCAGTGCGCTGAGAGGTGTAAGTGCAGTGCGCTGAGAGGTGTAAGTGCAATGCACTGAGAGGTGTGAGTGCAGTGCCCTGAGAGGTGTAAGTGCAGTGCACTGAGAGGTGTAAGTGCAGTGCGCTGAGAGGTGTAAGTGCAGTGCACTGAGAGGTGAGTGCAGTGCACTGAGAGGTGTAAGTGCAGTGCCCTGAGAGGTGTAAGTGCAGTGCGCTGAGAGGTGTAAGTGCAGTGCACTGAGAGGTGTAGTGCAGTGCACTGAGAGGTGTAAGTGCAGTGCGCTGAGAGGTGTAAGTGCAGTGCACTGAGAGGTGTAAGTGCAGTGCACTGAGAAGTGTGAGTGCAGTGCGCTGAGAGGTGTAAGTGCAGTGCACTGAGAGGTGTGAGTGCAGTGCCCTGAGAGGTGTAAGTGCAGTACGCTGAGAGGTGTAAGTGCAGTGCCCTGAGAGGTGTAAGTGCAGTGCACTGAGAGGTGTAAGTGCAGTGCACTGAGAGGTGTAAGTGCAGTGCGCTGAGAGGTGTAAGTGCAGTGCACTGAGAGGTGTAAGTGCAGTGCACTGAGAGGTGTAAGTGCAGTGCGCTGAGAGGTGTAAGTGCAGTGCACTGAGAGGTGAAGTGCAGTGCCTGAGAGGTGTAAGTGCAGTGCACTGAGAGTGTAAGTGCAGTGCACTGAGAGGTGTAAGTGCAGTGCACTGAGAGGTGTAAGTGCAGTGCACTGAGATGTGTAAGTGCAGTGCACTGAGAGGTGTGAGTGCAGTGCACTGAGAGGTGTAAGTGCAGTGCACTGAGAGGTGTAAGTGCAGTGCGCTGAGAGGTGTAAGTGAAGTGCGCTGAGAGGTGTAAGTGCAGTGCACTGAGAGGTGTAAGTGCAGTGCGCTGAGAGGTATTCCTCTGTTCCATTATTTACGTCATGAAGTGGCGGGCTCCGCGCATGCGCAGGTAAAGTTCGGCCATCTTGGTCTCTCTCAGTGTGAAGTCTCCTCCAGTGAAATTGTTTTTACTGGTAACATGACGCCGCTTTATTGCTTGCAGTTGACATTACTTGCATAAGGTTGCATGTTGAGGTGGGGGAGCGGCTGGGGGTAGCCAGCGCCGAGATAACCGCCATTAACACGGCAAAAGGCGCAAATATTTTGGCACGTCGTTCACCCTGGCAGGAAGAGGTTCCAGGATACTTTGTTTTGGTGGGGGAAAATTGTGAGGGCAGTGGCTGTGGCCTGGAGCTGGAGGCTGGCAGCACCCTCAGGCTTGTTGCCAGGGTAGTACCTGCGGTCTGCGGGAGTGAAGTAGACGGTAGTTACCGCAGACGAGGCGGCAATATGGTGAAAAGTTAGGTCTCCAGACGGATGTTCGGAGGAGTGATACAGGTTTTGTTTTTAATACGTTATGTCGTCTCTATGTTAAGATTTATGTTGCAAGTTGACGCCCAGTACACAGCTTCTCTTGTACCATAACTCATGCCAAGGAATGCGTATTCATTCTCTTCATACAAGCTTATATTTGTGTATAATACAGCAGTATATAATGTTTATACCATATACTCGAGTAGTGATAATTTAGACCAAGATAAAGATCAAAGTGTTCTATAAGAGTAATATTTGAGGTGGTGAGCAGTGTTGTGGCTGTTCATCAGTGTGGTGCTCTTGTTATGTCTCAGAATGTCAGTAGTCTGTCAAGGTTTTTCTTCTGGTGAAGAGTTTCTACATATATACGCTGAGTAGAATGATTGGCAAGCAGTAAGCTAACATAACCTAACTTAAAATAAAAGTAAGTTTTGTTGCTAGATAACTCCTGGTTGTATTTTAACAAGTCATGAACCTGTCACTTGTATGACTCGCTGACCTCACTGACTGAGGGATTGATTACCTCAAGCTCCTTATAAGAACATAAGAAAGAAGGAACACTGCAGCAGGCCTACTGGCCCATGCGAGGCAAGTCCAATTCTCCCACCGACTTAAGCCAATGCCTTGACCTGTTCAGGTCAGTCACATTCACTTAAGGGAGGAGCACGGCATCTGACCTAGTAGCACAAGCTAGTCAAGTCTAACTCACCCACCCACACCCACTCGTGTATTTATCCAACCTATTTTTAAAACTACACAATGTCTTAGCTTCTTTGACGGTACTCGGGAGTTTGTTCCACTCATCCACAACTCTATTCCCAAACCAGTGCTTTCCTATATCCTTCCTGAATCTGAATTTTTCTAATTTAAAACCATTGCTGAGAGTCCTGTCAATACTAGATATTTTTAGCACGTTATTTACATCCCCTTTATTAATTCCTGTTTTCTATTTATACACCCCAGCGCTGTATAACCCCTGTGGTTTAGCGCTTCTATTTGATTATAATAATAATAATATTTATACACCAATCATATCCTCCCTAATTCTACGCCTTTCTAGAGAGTGCAGATTCAGGGCCCTCAGTCTATCCTCATAGGGAAGATTTCTGATACATGGAATCAACTTTGTCATCCTCCTTTGTACGTTCTCCAGAGCATTTATATCCATTCTGTAATACGGTGACCAAAACTGTGCAGCATAATCTAGATGAGGCCTAACCAAGGATATATAGAGTTGAAGAACAACATGCGGACTTCTATTATTTATACTTCTTGATATGAAGCCAAGGATTCTGTTAGCTCTATTGCGAACACTTGTGTACTGTTGTCTTGTTTTCAAATTACTACTAACCTTTCTTTGCATTGGACTGAAGAAACCACTGGGTGGCAAAACATTTCCTGAATAATGGAACCAAAATGTTGCACAAGTGTCTCATTCATCAACTTAAAATATTTTTGGGGGGATATCCTGTGGACTACTAGAGTTTCCAAAGAATCTTCCACTAGCTTTACCTGAGCTTGTATTGTTTATTTCCATTTAAGTTGGGTTTGGTGTGCTGATTTAAGTGCTCTTGCTGACAGGCTGAATCAGATACTGTAATAATCAACATAACTAGACCTCTTTAAGGGGGGCTCCTTGACGAGGTAAAGAGGCTATAGGTCTGAGGAATTGGACCTTTTGGTCGTCTTCCTCAGACCGAACCTAATTACCCCCCAATCCCCCCTTCCCTATCCCATCTCCTCCATCCTCCCTTTTTCCCTTTCCTCCTCTTCCTCCACATCCCTCCCTTAGTTCCTTCCCAGTTTTACCCTGGGAGCTTCTCTCCTCAGGCATTCTAGTTCCTAGGTAGGGGGAAGGGTATCGTGGTCCATCCCATTCCGTTGAGGTCCTTGGCGGTGGTGTAGTTTGCCGTGGAATCTGGATCGCCTGGGGATGTTCCGATCCCTCTCCGGTCACCCGGGGGGTGGCCTTGGGTATCTTTCGGGCGACGGGTGTATCTCTGGAGGCCACCTTTCGGATTCCGGGGGTGGTGACCGAAGGCGGTATGCTTTGTGGCGGATATCCGGCCGCCCTCTCTTTTGTCCGCCGAGATGGCTCGGTGGAT
>WNWK01038648.1:0-17836 GCA_009830355.1 Cherax destructor | reverse complement strand
TGGGTTTGCCATAGAGCCTGGCCAGCTCAGTAACCACCCACTTTCATTTTTTGCTATCATCTCCTTCTTCAATTCTCCATATTTCTGACATTCTTTACCACAGGCTTGGCACTAGGAGCTTTTTTGGGGGCCCATGGTGGCTTATTTACCATTTGCAAGCACAAAAAACACTGGAATAATGACAATATATATGGAGAATGCGGGGTGGTGCATGGGTAGTGTTCGTCGCTTTAAACAATAACACACTGGGGCCTGGGCGCCCAGCGGGGCCCACGGCCACATGCGTCGCTTTCGGGACGATGCCGCCGTTGAACTCCGAGGGCCGCCTCCAGAAAAAATATTGAAAAACCCGTGAACACCGATTTGGCCGAGCCCCCGGCCGGGGCCCCGGGGTTCACTGTATACGCCCGAAACAATCAAAGGGTTAATAATCATGGGGTGCGAAATGTCATACGTATTTCGTATAGGTTTGGTATACATTAATCACCCCAGAGTGATTGTTTTTATTATTATCATCAATATTATTATTAAATTATTTATTATTATTGTAAATTATTATAAATTATAATAATAATAATGAAAATTTCCCTTTTTTTGCGTTTTTCTTATGAAAAGGGTGATCTAGGCATGTTTTCCCTGATGAAAACAATGTCAGTGGACCCTGGGTTTTCCAAAATTTTTTCCAGAATGCTGCTAAAGTTCCCAACGAATTTATTTCCCTTTAAAGAAATAATGTCACAGGTTGTCTATTTCACCCCCCCAAAAAACACTTAAAAAAGCACTTTCGAAAATACACTTACATAAATGTTCGAGTTTGGAATGACAAACCGGGACCACTGTACAGGGGCCCCCCATAAAAAAAAAATTCATTCCAGAAGCCTGCAAAATGCCATTACCGACAATTTACGCCTTTTAAAAAATCCTGGTTAGTTTTTTCAGACCCCAAAAATACACTTCCACAAGCACTTACAATATTATATTAATTTGGGTTTCCGGGGTGTTCGTTAGCCGGGGTCCCTGTATCTATCTTATGATCTTCCCCCGGTAGCTTCCACCTCCCCCCCACTCACATAATATGGCATTTTTTCATTTCGGGTTTTTTTTACAGTTCTGGGTTTTATCGTTTTCATATAAATTTAATATAAATGTACAGTGGCCCCTTTCGAACACTCCAAAACTCACCCTCATTCCAGAATGCTGTTCAAGTGCTTTTCCCCAAACTAATTTATTCCCATAAGGAATGATGTAATTAGATTGTCTTTTCAGACCCCAAAAATACATTTAAAAAAGCACTTACAAAAAAAAACTTAAAAAAAAGGGTGAGTTTTAGTGTTGAATGGGTCCACTGTAATGATCCTTTTACTAATATTAGCGTAATTACACAACTTTATTAGCGCCACAAACATCCGACACCCAAGCGACTCACCGACACTGAATCTCCTTCTCTCCCTCCCCATTTAGCTCCCCCCTTCGAAGTGTTAGATGGTGAATTTAATGTATTTTTCTGTAAGTTTAACTCGTATTTATTTTACTTTTTATTGTTTTCTTAAATATAAGAGTTATGCAAATTAAAATAAAGTTATCAATTGGGGTTTTTCTTTTTTTTTTTCTAGATGTTTTAATTCGCATTTAGATCATTACAAAGTGGGCGGAGTTCAGCGGGGGGAGAAGCAGCGTGTCTCATAACTCATGACGCTTCATCCCACTAAAAATATTGTATAATTATCTACATATTACTATCAATAAATATTACCTACCTATCATATTTATTCCAGAATAATATTAGGTATAACATAAATAATGTAGAAGCATGAAAAAACTGACATTATATGAGAGGTATTGGGGTGGAGGGCAGAAAGGATAAAAAAAGAAAGTCCCCGGAAAACGTTCCGCCTGAAGGGTAACTGTGATCCTCTTCCCCCCATAAAACTAAAAAAAATGAGATTTAAAAAAAAAATTCCCAATCAGTGGTCCCCAGTTTTCCCCAAAAAAATTTTTCCAGAATGCTGCTCAATGCCATTACAAACATTTACTTTTAAAAAAATGTCACGTGGTTAGTCATTTCAGACCCCAAAAAAACACTTGCAACAGCACTTAAAAATACACTTACATAAATGTTCGAGTTTGGAGATGCACGAAAACCAGGGACCACTGTAATCAGCTATGCGGGCATTTCCTGGAATATCGTGGAAGTAAGTCATTGACCTATTTCATGTTGTTTTCCCCGTTAATAATACACAGATTAAAGGAATTTCCCCCCAGCAAACATAAAACTGAATGTTTTAATTTTGGGTTGTGACACTTTTGAAGTGTCAGGGGTGTTCCCCGATTGCGAAATTTTTTACCGACGGTCTTAGGCCCCTATCTCTGTCGTTAAGTGAGGAGAGACTGTCATGCAGTGTTCGTAAAAGTAAATTTTCTTTTTTTTGTGTGAAAAAAATTAAAAAAGAAAAGCAAGCATAATATAAGAGGAGCCTGGAGACATGACTAAGGAAAAGAGGAAATGTTTATTTAGTAGGACGTCTACATTGTTTATTCTGGATCCTATTTTCAAATTTGCAATTGTTAATTTTTTGTGAACTTGGCCAAATTACCTTTCTGGTCACTTTTTGGGGTAGTTGAAATAGGTGAATGGTATTTTTTGTATTCATTCCATAGAGTGGGGGGACTAAAAATAGCTATGAGTTTGGTCAACTGGGACAATGAAATTGGCCAAAATTAAAAATTGGGCGAAATTCTCAATGGTAAATACCCCCCCAAAACCCCAAAATTTGGGGCATAATTCTGTAATTTCCATAAATTTTTTTATTTTTTTTTCATTATCTCGGAAAAAGATTCTCTATAATTTCTTAAGATAAAATATATATATATACAGTGGCCCTCGGTTTTCCGATAATTCTTTCCAAAATGCTGTTCGAGTGCCATTCGAACGAATTTGTTTCCCCGGGGGGGAAAGTTAATTAGATTAGCGTTTGCCCCCTAAAAATACACTTACAAAACACTTACAAAAAACACTTACATACTTGTTCGGGTCCACTGTATATATATTTTTTCTTAAAAACCCGCGAGCAAGTTTGCAAACAGGGGTCCGGGGTATCAAAGTAGTGCTCTTGGAAAAAGAGCACTCCCATTTTTATTGTGCATTTAAAAATTTTGACCATATTTCCATGTAGACCTAGGGGTAGGAATAGCTCCCCCAGGGACAGTAAGGCCCCTTATATGGCAGGTTAGGTTCCAGGCTACTGCCGGAAACAACTTCGCCAAGAAGCAGAATTCCATTTTTTTTCCTTTATAAATGCATGTAAAGCCAGATAACAAGTTTCACTAACATATATGAACCCTTTGACTGCGGGCCCATTCTGAAACTGTCATTCTATGTCGCAAAAAATTTTTGGAAAAAAAAAAAAAAAATTTTTGAAATGATAGAGAATCTTTTCCCCATGGTAATGACACCAAAAAATACGAAATTTGATGGAAAACATGGCATTATGCTCGCAAAGTTAAATGTCAGCGATATATCCATGGCGTTTGCCGATTTTGAGCCTATTTTGGGCCACCCCAAATTTTCAGTCGCCAAACTCACTATTTCTTTAGAACTCCATTTTTTCTATCTTAGTACAAAAACCACCAATTTCCGATTTAAAAACCCCCAAAAAAGGGGTCAAATTTGTCAATTTGGCCTTTTTTATGCAAAATAAAAAAATTCAATTTCAAAATGGGTAGAATAAACAAGGCAGACATTCCTGGCATAAATAAGTTTTACTTTATTAGTCTTCTTATTTACTCTTTTTCTATTTTTATTTTTTTTCAAAAAAAAAATAGAAGATTTATGTTACAGACTACTGCATTAGAAAAATGGTATAAATAATATCAGTGCACTTTAGGTCACACTACCCATACACATGCATAAAACATACACACATCTGGTTTTTCTTTTTTTTTAATAGCTCTTTTTTTTTTATTTTCTCTATTGTCCATGGGAAGTGGAAAAAAATTTTTTCCCCCTAAGCCATGCGTGTTGTATGGGCGACAAGATGGGGGACAATGGGCTAGTAACCCCTTCTCCTGTACAAATCTACTAAAAACGAGAAGAAGAAAACTTTATAAAACTGGGTTGTCTGAATGTGCGTGGATTAGTGCGGATGATAAAAAGAGATGATTTCATTTATGAATAAAAGGGGTTGATGTCCTGGCCCTAAGCGAAACAAAGCTAAGGGGGGGTGGCGGTTTGGGGGGAGAAATAAATGGGATTAAGTCAGGGTATCTGAGAGTTAGAGCTAAGGAAGGGGTAGAAAAAATGTTGAAGGATCAGTTATGGAAAAAAAGGGGGAATATGAATGTTAAATTCAAATTTGGGGATTAAAATAAGGGTCGGATCGAAAAGTGGGTCATAAAGCGTGTATGCACCTGGAGAAGGGGAGGAGGGGGGGAGAGAGATTTTGGGAGATGTTAGCGAATGTATAGGAACAACCAAATGAGAGAGTAATTGGGGGGGGGACCTAAATGCTAAAGGGAGAAACATGCAGAGAGGGTGTAGTAGGTAAGTTTGGGGTGCCGGTTTTAAATGAAAAGGGGGAGCCCTTTGTTGAACTTTGTATAAAAGGGGGGTTTAGTTATAGGTAATACATATTTTAAAAAAAGGGATAAATAAGTATACAAGATATGATGTGGGGTAATGACAGTAGTTTGTTGGACTATGTTTGGTAGATAAAAAGGATGTTTAGGAGACTGTTTATAGAGGGGCCACAGATATATCAGATCACTTTTTATTTAGCTACGGGGAGTAAAAGGTAGATGGGATAAAGGGAAAAAATAGAATCAGTAAAAAAAAAGAGAGGTGAAGGTTTATAAAAAAAAAGGGGAGGCAGTTGGGGAAAAAGATATAAACAACTTTGGGGAGGATAGATGGGCTAGTGAGAGGTGGGAAAAGGGGGTAAAATGTGGGGGGTAGTTTAAAAAATGAGGTTAGAGTGTTCAGAAATTTTTTTTGGGTTACAGGCGAGTGGGTGGGGGGGGGAAGAGGACGATTGGTGGAATGATGTTAAAAAAAGAGTAGAAGGGGGAGAAAAGTTAGCATAGGGGGTTTTACAAAGTAGAAGTGATGCAAGGAGGGAAGAGATATGGAGAGAAAAAGAGGTTAAAAGGGTGAAGCAATGTAAAAAAAAAGCAGATGAGAGATGGGGAGATGTTATCAGCAAATTTTGTTGAAAATAAAAAAAATTTTGGGAAAGGTTAATAAGTTAAAACCCAGAGAACAAAGGGTTTTTTAAATTAAAAAAGGAGAGGAGAGAAAATTGGATTAGAGGATCGGGGGGAAATGGAGAGAATATTTTGGGGTTTGTTAAATGTTGATGAAGACAGGGGGCTGTAATTTTTGGTGGGGAGGAGGAATAACATCTTGTAGGAGGGGGAAAGCCAGTTGTGGGTGTAGGGGGAATTCGGGAGGCAGGGGGGGAATGAAGGGGTAAGGCAGCTGGGGTTATGGGATAAAGATAGAAAAATTAAAAGCAGGGGGGATATAATTTTTTGGGTGGTTGGTGCTATTATTTAATAAATGTATGGAAAGGGAAGGACCTAGGGATTGGCAAAAGGTGTATTGTTCCTTTGATAAAGGCAAAGGGGGGAAAAAAAAGGCAAAAATTATAGGGGAATGTCTGTTAGTGTACCGGTAAAGTGTATGGTAGAGTTATTTTGAAAGAATTAAGAGTAAAAAGAAATCAGGATAGCAGATGAACAATGGGGGGGTTTTAAAAAAAGGGAGGGGGGTGTAGCCAAGTGTTTACAGGAAACATATAGGTGAACAGTATTTGGATAAGGGTAAAGATGTTTTGTGGCATTTATGGATTTGGAAAAGGCGATATAGGGGATAGGGGGCAATGTGGCAGATGTTGCAGGTGTATGGAATAGGAGGAAGGTTACTGAAAGCAGGAAGAGTTTTTATGGGATATGAGGCTCAGGTTAGAGTGTGTAGGAGGGAAGGGGGTATTTCCCAGTAAAAGTGGGGGCCCTTGACAAGGATGTGTGATGTCACCGTGGTTGTTCAATATATTTATAGATGGGGTTTAAGGAATGAACGAGGGGGTTGGCAAGAGGTGTTGGGCTAAAAAAAAAAAAGCAAATACAAAGTGGGGTTGTCCCGTTGCTTTTTTTTGATGACACTGTGCTGGGAGATTCTGGGGAAATTGCAGAGGTTGATGGATGAATTTGGTAGGGTGTTAAAGAAGAAAAAATTAAAGTGAATATAGGAAAAGTAAGGTGATGAGGTAACAAAAAAAAAAGGGGACGAAAGATTGGAATTGATTGGGGAGAGAGTATGGAGAGGGAATGTATTCAAATTTTGGGGGGGACGGGGGGGTGGGTCTATGAAGGATGAGGTGAATCATAAAAATTATGAGGGGAAAAGGGGGAGTGGGCACTTGGGGCTGTGGAGACAAAGAACCTTGTCCATGGAATAAAGAGGGAATGTAGAGTATATTTTATCAACGCTCTTTTATGGGTGTGAAGCATGGGTGATGAATGTTGCAACGAGGAGAAGGCTGGGGCAGTGGGATGTCATGTCTGAGGTCAATGTGTGGTGTAAATAATGCAGAGTTGATTTTGGGAAAATTTAAAAGGGGGGTGCGGGATTCCAAAACGATTGTCCAGAGAGCTGAGGGGGGGGTTTTGGGGGTTTGGACATGTAAAAGAATGGACGAGACAGAGTGACTTGGGGGTTTAAAACTGTAGTGGGGGAAGGGGGGTGGGGGTGGCCTAGGAAAGGTTGGAGGGGGGGTAAAGGAAGTTTTGTGTGCGAGGGGTTGGACTTCCCGCATGGGGCGTATTTGTAGGAGTGAATGAACATATGGTTTTAATACTTGACGTGCTGTTGGAGTGTGAGAAAAGTAACTTTTATAAAGGGGATTCAGGAAACCGGCGGCCGGACTTGAGTTCTGGAGATGGGAAGTACAGTGCCGGCACTCTGAAGGAGGGGTGTTAATGTTGCATTTTTATAACTGTAGTGAAAGCACCCTTCTGGCAAGACAGTGATGGAGTGAATGATGATGAAAGTTTTTTTGGGGCCACCCTGCCTTGGTGGGAATCGCCAATGTGTTAAAAAAAAAAATAAAAAATTGTGTAAGAATATTAGACTCACCAGTTGCGTGTTTTGGGACGAATGGCGTGATTTATGTACTCTTGAACTTTGGGAAAATCGAACATTTCCACTACTTTGAGCTCAATTTCAAGGTTTTTTTCATAATGAAGCTAATCAAAATCATCTCTATTTCTGTAATTTTTTTTTTCATTCTATCAAATGAGACCACGAAAAGAGAATACAACCATAAATACTATACGAAAATCACCAAAACCCGGCGTTTTAACCAAAAAAACATGGTTGGTTTTTTTTTTTTCCTCATTATGCACTGCGTGCTACAGGATTTTTTTTATACAGTGCACACTGACCACACAGACCCATTCTCTCTTTGGGGGCCTACCAGTTTTCCCCCCTTTTGATTTAAGCCGCTAGAATTTTAGTATACATATATCGTCCGAAACATGGCTCTAAGACGTATATATACGACCAAAACAGTCAAAGTGTTAAGTTACTAGAACTAGGCATTAAAACGTAAAATACCCACAGTACATCATTATTTACCTCAAAATATTTGTAGTCTTAATGTAGGGTAAAGGTGAGTGTATTTACTGTAAAATCAGGGTGGTGGCATGGAGCCCCCCGGCCACCCCACCCACACATACTATACACGATGCTTAAAGCACCCAGAGTGATACAATGCATATACGTACAGTACACTCATTACTTACCTTAAAATATTTGTAGTATTAATGGTCTTAATGTAGGGTGAGAGGTGAAAAGTATTTTTTTGTAGAAAGTCTGTGGGGGGTAGGGCTTCCTGTGGGGCCCTCCCACCTACTAACATTAAGAGCCCTAGACCGGATAAAATGCATATACGTACAGTACACTCATTACTTACCTTAAAATATTTGTAGTGTTAATGTCGGTGAGAGGTGTGTTTTTTTTTTAGGAAGTCAGGTTTGGGGAAATGTGGATAGCCAACCAGAGCAGCCCTCCCTCCCATCCCCACCTACACATAATGTAAACAAACCAGGTGAACGCTCTGGTTTTCACTTTTTATTGTGTACAAGTTGTCTCCATGTTGATACGGGAAAAAATAATGAGAAACACTCCCCTTCTCATGTAAAATTTTAGAAGAAATGACGCCCTGAGTGAAGGCATACGAAAGGGTAATTTTCTAGTTACCCCAGTAATATTATAGTGTAAAATTTTTCTGTTGTTGGACACAAGTCGCCTGGCTTCCACAAGTCCTACAGGTATGGCTACCACAAGTCCTACAAGTAGCCTGGAACAAGTCCTACAAGTCACCTGGCTACCACATATCATATTTATGTTAATTTATTCTACTGTGGGGTGTATTTAGAGGATTAAACAAAATGTCTATACATTTAAAATGTGTAAGTTTATTAGGTACAGGTACACATAAGTATAATTATCAGTTAGTATAATAATGTAGGTAGTATGAGTCCATGGGCTACCACCTACAGGGCCCAAACCATATTATTACCATCGACATACCATGTTCACTGAGTTTAATAGTTTCTATCAACTACCTTTAGATGCCAACATAAAGGAGAAGTAATGAATAATTCATGCGAGTTTTACACAAAAACGTTATGTAAAGGGGGGTGACGAAATTTTTCCCCCCACCTGGCAATCACACCTCCATAGCATATAAACAGCATGTTTATATGCTTTGTAACTTTTTTCTTTATAATTTTGAAGAAAATATTATGGATGGATTAATGAAAATGTCTATATTAACGAAAATAAGACATTTAATGTGCCCAAGAGTAAATTTTTATTAGTACAGTTTTACGTAATTTTTTCCCCCACCCGGAACACCTCCATAGCATATAAACAGCATGTTTATATGCTATGTAAATTTTTTTATATAATTTTGAAGAAAATATCATAGATGGATTAATGAAAATGTCTATATTGACGTAAAATGGGGCATTTAAGGGCCCAAGAGTGATTATTACATAATAGAGAGATGTGTCATGGAAAATGTAAACAAACAGGGTGGATCGCCATATTTGAAAGACCTCTCCCGTATGAAAGTTTTGGTCATTTTGAACTCGCCATATAACGGAATGCTGAAAGGAAAACCCCGATAAGGGGGGCCAGGTGAATGGAAGGGGAAACCGTAATTGTTTTACATGATGGTAGGATTGCTAGTGTCTTTTTTTCTCATAAACTTGTGGGATAACAGGTATATCTTGCTACTTCTACTCACACATAGGTTACATTCCACATGCATGTCGCATATATATTTACACCCATCGGGGTTTTCTTCTGTTTTCTTAATTGTTCTTGTTCTTCTTTATTTTCTCATATCTCCATGGGAAGTGGAACAGAATTTTTCCTCCATAAGCCATGCGTGTCATAAGAGGTGACTGTAACCCCGGGAAGGGGCGAAACCCCTTTCCCTGTAAAAATTACTAAATGTAAAAAAAAAGATTTGTTTTTTTTTTGGGTCACCCTGCCTCGGTGGGATATGGCTGGTTTGTTAAAAAAAAAATCCATGTAGACTTGTTCCACACAAGCAAGGCTTGTGCACAATACAGTGGTCCCGGGGATCTCCTTAATCCGTTCCAGGCCCTTTGGGGTTTATACCAGACAGTACGTATACCCAAAAAATTTTCCCCCTAAGAAATAGTATGGGGAAAACGATTAATCCGTTCCCATAAAAAAAAAAAAATCCTATTGTTATTGGCATATTATACATTGATGGGGTTGTACAAAATGATTTAAACACTGCTAAAACTAAAATATGTAATTTAAACACTGCTTAATACTAAAATACATACATAAATACAAAAAATTAGATGAAATACAGTAGGGCCCCACTTATGGCAGGTTAGGTTCCAGGCTAGTGCCTTAACCCTTTCCGGGCATTCCTGGGAAAAAATGTGAATTTCGAAATGTTTTTCCTATGAGGGATAGATTATCTCAATGTAAGGGAAATGAGGCCATATAAATAGAATTCTGAAAAAATTAAGCTCAATTGCCAATATTCGAAGACCCTTATCATGGTACCCCGACTTACGATATTTTTCATTCCAGAATGTGTTGAAGTCCCTTTACCAAACGAATTTATCTCCAAAATGATGAAAAAATAGACTGGGTGCCCCCAAAATTAATTACAAAAGCTTTTAAAAAATAAATTTAAATAAATGGGTGTGTTTGGGGCCCATCGAATGGGTACCACTGTACAATGGCCCCCGACGTACCCCCCGGGAAAATCGTACAATTATGTAAGTATAATATTGAAAATGCTTGTGGAAGTGTATTTTTGGGGGTCTGAAATGACTAACCTACGTGACATTTTTCCTTAAGGAGTAAATTCGTTCGGTAATGGCGCGGCAGGCTTCTTGAGTGAAGTTTTACGATTGGGGACCACTGTAGGGTCCCCCCCGGTAAAGGGTGTCAAAATCTGAATGTTGCAAATTTGCAATTGTTAATAAAAAACCAATAAGTATTTTTCTATTTTATTATACAAATAGACAATATCAAAAACATAAATGGAACTTGTTTCCAAACATTTTGTAAGTATAAAAATATAAACATGAACCAAAAAGCAACATGGACACATTGCAAAGGATAAAACTTTCAAGTCCCATATTCCTGAATTTTGGAAAAAACAATCATTCTAGATCACTAATTGCTACAATGAAAGGCTGTGAAGCAATTTTTGTCCTTGATGTATGGATTGACTTTGCATACGGCACAGAAAAATGAGGATATAAATGATTTTTCTTTTTGTTTCAATACCAATAAGTAACTTGCCTAGCACTGGCCAGTGACCGCATCATTTCTGCAGGTTGGTGCTTCATTGAAGTATTCATCACCACTGCGCAATTCCAGGTCATCTGGCTCTTGATCTGGTCACTTTCCTCCAAAATGCAGACATTTGGGGTTCTCTTTTGGGGGAACCACCATAAAAAAATTTCTCATTGAGCTGGAAAGGGCAATAAAAACTGTACACACCCAGACCACTACAGAATTCATGTATGTATTAGAAATTTTTTTTTAAATATTTATTTACTGAAATTTCAAATTAGGCCTTAACAGGCAGGACCATGTTATCATGTTACTTTTCGTTGCACTTTTTTGAATTGCATAGTGCACTCGAATGCTTCACAAACATTTTACAAAATCTTCAAATATGCCTAAACTATTTATTTACACACTGGACACAACAATCAGTACTTACCAACATTGTAAAAGTATAATCACAGTGTATAGAGTGTTTGTAAAAGGAAAAAACCGGGTCTGGCGACCCCAAGCTGCAAGTGCATTTTGGTCTTTCAACCAATGGGGAATGGCAGACGCTTGCTCACTTAGCTGGAGAGACTCACAGAAGGCTTGTGATTGGTCAGAAATAGAGAACAGGAATCCAGATGGGGGGGGTAGGAAGACACCGCAAAAACCATGGTTCAGGACAACTTTAAAATTGTCCTGCCCTGTAAAAGGTTAAAGCAGACACGCGAAAAGCAGAACGCCTTTTTTCCCCTTCTAAATGCATATAATATTTTTCTAATTATCCCTCAGTGTTTGACTAGAGAAACGTAATTCTTCCGACACTCCTCAAAGTCACTTGGAAAACAAATATCATATTTGTCAATTTTTATTTGTGGGTGTATGTATCATGTTTATATGCTATGTAACATTTTTTTTTAATAATTTTGAAGAAAATGTCATAGATGAATTAATGAAAATGTCTATATTAATGTAAAATAAGACATTTAACCCTTTCAGGGTTTGGGGGTACAATAGGGTTTACGCACCAGGGTTTTCGGTATAGTACGCCATGCCTAATGAAATCAACTGGGTAGTCTAATATTCTTGCACAAGTGCGCTGATTTTTTTTATACCATTTTTACAATGATGCAGTTGTATACATAACAGTAAATCTTCTATTTTTTGTGAGAAAAAAATTCAAAATGGAAAGCAAAAGAAAGTAAGAGGGGCCTGGAGACGTGACTAATGAACAGATAAAATGTTATTTTAGTGCCGGGAATGTCTGTCTTGTTTATTCTGGACCCTATTTTGAAATTAGCATCTTTTGAAATTTGTGTAAAATTGGCCAAATTGCAAATTTAAAACACCTTATTGGGTAGTTCAAATCGGTAAATTGGGGGTTTTTTTAACCAATTGATAGAAAAAATGGAATTCTAGCGAAATAGCAAAAATTTTTGTGGATGAAACATTGGAATTTGCTGAAAATAGGGCTCAAAGTGGGCGAAACGCCTTGCGAAAATGTCATTGATACCGCAAACTTTGCGAGAGCATAATTCCGTTAGTTTTCCATCAAATTTCATAATTTTGGTGGCGTTATCCCCGGAAAAGATTTTTGTCATTTCATAAGAAAACATAATATTTTTTTCCAAAAAATTTGGACCCTGAAACGTTTTTTGGGAGGGGGCCTTTGGGGACCCCCAAAGGGTTAATGTGCCCAAGAGTGATTATAATTAGTATTAGAATTTTTTCCTCCGCCCGAACCCTAGCTATAAACAGCATGTTTATATGCTTTGTAATGTGTTTCTTATAAATTTTTTGAAGAAAATATAATAGATGGATTAATGAAAATCCCTATATTGACATAAAATTGGACATTTAAGTGCCCAAGAGTGATGATTAGAAATAAAGATGTGCTCACGGAAAATGAAAAAAAGGGTGGCGCGAGCCGTATCGAAAGACCGCCGCGATAAAAAAATTTTATTCATAATTTGAACTCGCCGTATGAACAGAACCCCAAAAAAGGCGAAATCCCAAAGGGAAACGTTTAAAAGGCAAACGCGAAAAGGGGGGCCCTACTTGTAAATGCAAATTTAACCTCACTTTGCTGAAAAGAGTCGAGTGCCTACTAGGATATTGCTGAGAAGGAGGAAGAAGAAATGTTTATTGTTTGGAATGAGATACCCTTCTTTTTTCTGTCTCTTTTACCATTTGGACCTGGTTGAAGCTCACCAGGTTTGACTTTTACTAAATTCTGTCCAAAGAACTTTGCTTCTGCCTTCTCCTCAGGATGTTTGGAAATGTGCATTGTCTGGTCATTCCAGACAATGTTTTTTTCAGCTTGTTTGGGCTTTGTTGGGGTGGTACTTCTCTGCAAATTTTTTTACGCCATCCATTTGGCAAAGATTTCCTTGATTAATGAAGTAGGGCTTCTCTCCCTTTCCGAGCCTGAAGAGAGTACCATCTTAAACTTGTGAGACCTGTACCCACTCTGCCTGAGGTATCCCAGCAAGTGACCACGTCTCCCGTTTTTCCCAGTGCTTAACAAAATAGGGAATAGCAAAAGGTACAAAAAAAAGGGGGAAATATGGCTGTCGTTTAATAACATAAAAAAAGAGAATACATTAGATTCTGACGGAGTTTCATACAATAACCAGTGACCCATGAGACTTATTTTCCGGGGGGGAAAGGGGAGATGTTATCAGTAACATATTTAAAATCACTCTTAATTCACCAACCAGCTGACCCGAGATTGAAAAACGTGGCCCACTGCACACCCGCTGTCCAGAGACCTGCTCACGGGGCCTGTCACCCACCTTTTGTCCCCCTCTGGGGCGTTTCATGACCTTATATGGTGCTCAAAGCACCCCCCCTTTTCCCCTAAGGTGGACCACGTGTTACGCCTTTTACGCCAGGCAAGAACAAAAGATCTGAGGCTTAAGTATGGAGGGTGGGACAGCTATTTGGGAAGGGAAGGGGGGGGTAATTAGCTGGACCTGACAACCACACTAAAATCACATCCTCCTTTCTCCCGGGTTTAAAATATCTGAGAACTAGGACAATTTGTCCTAAGTTAAGGGGTATTTTAATCCCCAACCCCCTTAATTTACTACAATACAATATAAAAAAATTCACATATCAGCATAATTCTAGCAGAGGAAACGGGGAAAACAATGAGTTTCTGGTGCGAAAACCCCCCTTTTCACCTTTTCCCCTTAGTATCTGGCTCCCCTACCTTTCTGTACTTTACTAGAAATAAACTAGCTTCTGTAGTCACCCTCGCTAATTAACCATTGAGCCAAACCCAAGGTTTTCTGGCGTAGAAAATAGCTCCCCCGGGTCTTATTCCTTCAAGTACTTGCAATTGAACCATTAAAGACCACAAGGTCTCATTTGGCCCCCCTTTCCCCAACCATTCCCGACAAGGAGGTCACAACCAGGACTCCCCCATTATTCCATTTCTAGCAGCTATAAAACCTCCCATCCCCCATAAACGAACCCCTTTAAGGGGTAACTACCTAAAAAGGGAAACAGCAAATGTAGTCCAAAATTTTAAGAAAAAAAACAGACAGGCAGATTAAACTACAGACCAATGTCACTGACATGTATAGTATGCAAAGTCATGGAAAAATTATCAGAAGAGTGGTGGAGCACCTAAAAGGGGGTGAGCTTATACACAAAAAAAAGCACGGTTTCAGGGAGGAGAAATCCGGGGGCCAAAATCTACTGGAGCTTTGTTACTGAGTAACAAAAGTAAGACAGGAGAGAGAGAGAGAGAGAGAGAGAGAGAGAGAGAGAGAGAGAGAGGGGAGAGAGAGAGAGAGAGGGGGGGTGGATATACTGCATTTTTTGGGGGCTATAAAAAAGTGTCGACACTGTTAACCCCGAGATTAGTGCAAATGCTGGGGAAAAAGGCAGGAATAACAGGAAAGACACTGCAATGGATCAGGAGTACCTCACAGGAAGGAAAAAAATGAGTGACGGCATGACGAGGGGTCAGAGTGGGCACAAGTGATGGGGGGGGGTTTTTCACGGGTTAGTCTTAGGACCGGTGCTGTTTCTGGTATATGTGAATGACATCAGGGAAAGGGGAAAACTTTGAAGGTGTTCCTGTATGCAGACGATTTAGATGTTAAGCTAATGCGGTGACTTCAACAGAGGGGGGATCAGGCAGGACTACAAGGAATCTAGGGGGGGTGCAAACCTCACTCAAGGGGTAAAAGGGGCAAACCTCACTCAAGGGGTCAAAGGGTGAAAAACCCCCTCCAAGGGGTCAAAGGTGCAAACCTCACTTAAGGAAAAAAATTTTGGGGGTAAGTATCATACCGAGAACATCTGGGGGCCACATCAACCAAATAACTCGTGAGCAAAAGGGCGCCTGGCAAACAAGCATAGCGTTTCAATACTCAGTAAGGAGTCATTCACGACACTGTACACCGTGTATGTCAGGCCCATACTGGAGTATGCAGCACCAGTTTGGAACCCACACCTGGCCAAGCAAGACAGGAAAATGAGAAAGTGCAAAGGTTTGCAGCGAGACTAGTTCCGGAGCAAAGGGGGGATATCCTATGAAGAGAGGTTAATGGAACTCTACCTGACGACACTGGAGGACAGGGGGACATGATAACGACAATAAAATTCTGAGCGGTATCGACAAGGTGGACAGAGACAGGATGTTCCAGAGATGAGACACAGCAACAAAGGGTCACAACGGAAGTTGAAGACTAAATGTGTCACAGGGATGTTGGAAGATTTCTTCAGTCATAGAGTTGTCATGAAGTGGAACAGTTGGAAAGGATGTAGTGGGGGAGGATCCAACATAGTTTTAAGAAGAGGTATGATAAGGCTCAAGGAGCAGGAGGAGAGTGGACCTAGTAGCGACCAGTGACTCGTCCCCTGCAACCCAATTAGGTGAGTACAAACACACACACATACACAAATGCAAACACACACACACGCCACCACACACACACACACACACACACGCGCACACACACACAACACACACACACACAAAACAACACAACACCACACACACACACACACACACACACACACACACACACAAAACCACATACAAATACAAACACGCACTCACACAAAAACACACACAAAAATAAACCGGCACAATACCGTGACTGGAACAATACAAACATAACCCACACACGGAGAATAAAACTGACGACGACGTTTCGGTCCAAGTTGTGCTGAAAGGTCGACATAAGTTTCATCGCCTATGCACACTTACGCACAAGTGCGCGGTCGCGCGACTCATCCTAAGTGACGCAATTTGACCAGTGTTGGACACAATAGAGAGGCAATAGTGCCACAAAGAGCTGAAGACCAGCGAGTGACTGTGGCCACGGTTATGTCATTCTGCTTTTGTGGTCGTGTAAAAGTCACCATAATAACTCTCATTCACAGCACCAGAAAACAATAGACTCATTTATAGTTAATTAAACAATGAAGAGCGGGTGTGTGTGTGTGTGTACTCACCTATTTGTGGTTGCAGGGGTCGAGTCATAGCTCCTGGCCCCGCCTCTTCACTGATTGCTACTAGGTCCTTCTCTCCCTGCTCCATGAGCTTTATCAAACCTAGTCTTAAAGCTATGTATGGTTCCTGCCTCCACCACGTCACTTTCTAGGCTATTCCACTTCCTGACAACTCTATGACTGAAGAAATACTTCCTAACATCCCTTTGACTCATAGGAGTCTTCAACTTCCAATTGTGACCCCTTGTTCTGTGTCCCCTCTCTGGAACATCTTGTCTCTGTCCACCTTATCTATTCCCGCAGTATTTTATATGTCGTTATCATGTCTCCCCTAACCCTCCTGTCCTCTAGTGTATTCAGGCCGATTTCCCTTAACCTTTCTTCGTAGGACAATCCCCTTAGCTCTGGGACTAGTCTTGTTGCAAACCTCTGCAGTGTGGGTTCCAAACTGGTGCTGCATACTCCAGTATGGGCCTGACGTATATGGTGTACAGAGTCTTGAATGATTCCTTAGTGAGGTATTGGAATGCTATTCTTAGGTTTGCCAGCCGCCCGTATGCTGCAGCAGTTATCTGATTGATGTGTGCCTCAGGAGATGTGTCGGTATTATACTCCCCAAGATCTTTTTCCTTGAGTGAGGTTTGCAGTCTTTGGCCACCTAGACTATACTCTGTCTGCGGTCTTCTTTGCCCTTCCCCGATCTTCATGACTTTACATTTGGCAGGGTTAAATTCTAGGAGCCAGTTACTGGACCAGGCTTGTAGCCTGTCCAGGTCTCTTTGTAGTCCTGCCTGATCCTCGACTGATTTAATTCTTCTCATTAACTTCACATCATCTGCAAACAGGGACACTTCTGAGTCTATCCCTTCTGTTATGTCGTTCACATATACCAAAAACAGTACAGGTCCTAGGACTGACCCTTGTGGAACCCCACTCGTCACAGGTGCCCACTCTGACACCTCGTCACGTACCATGACTCGTTGTTGCCTCCCTCTCAGATATTCTCTGATCCATTGCAGTGCCTTTCCTGTTACGTGTGCCTGATCCTCTAGCTTTTGCATTAACCTCTTGTGATGAACTGTGTCGAACGCCTTCTTGCAGTCCAAGAAAATGCAGTCTATCCACCTCTCTCTCGTGTCTTACTTCTGTTACCTTGTCATAAAACTCCAGTAGGTTTGTGACACAGGATTTTCCTTCCCTGAAACCGTGCTGGTTGTCGTTTATAAGCTTGTGTCTTTCTAGGTGCTCCACCACTCTCCTCCTGATGATCTCCATGACTTTGCATACTATACACGTCAGTGACACAGGTCCTATAGTTTAATGCCTCGTGTCTGTCTCCTTTCTTAAAAATTGGGTACATTTGCCATCTTCCACGCCTCAGGTAGTTGCCCAGTTTCAATGGATGTGTTGAAGATTTTTGTTAGTGGCACACACATCTCTGCTCCCCTCTAAGGACCCACGGAGAAATGTTATCCGGTCCCACCGCTTTTGAGGTATCGAGTTCACATAGCAGCTTCTTCACCTCCT